>PNEQ01036833.1:0-71892 GCA_003012365.1 Medauroidea extradentata | reverse complement strand
AAATCTTACAAATATTTTCAAAGGAGAAATTAAAATGTATTTTTTTAGTTCGTTTTAATAAAGACGTGGTTTATTAAAAATATTTTAGTCAAATAATTATTTTCCACTTCTTTACTTTTGTATTTGCGAAATTTTGCAGTCGACTTTAAAGAAGCCAAAATTGTACCGTAAAGACAAACAGACAGATAAGAAAGCGAGTTAATATGACATTGTCATCCAGTTCTGAGTTATGTTTAAAGTTTCAAGTCTCTGGTTCATCAATAAGTCAGTTTGATGTTTATTTTTAAAAACATTATCGAAATAATTATTATTTGACAATTTTTCTTCAATTGCATTGTCATCCAGTTCTGAGCTATATTTCAAGTTTCAAATATATAGCTCACAGAAGAGTTAGTTTAAAATCGATTGCAAAATTTCTATTGAAAAAACAGACAAGAAAGCAAGTTAATAAAAACGCCGTAAAATGTTCTTACTATTGTCATATGGATTTTAAAATGCCGTCTTCTAAGGAGCTTTGCCTATTTTCTTCCAAACGGTTCTAACTCCCTTCCCACATCACTAACAATTCCCTACAACTTAGAAACTGCTTTCTTCTACTCTTACTATTACTTAGTTAAAAATATATTTTGTCATGGACTCGTCGAAATCATATTATATAGGCCGTTCACATTCCGAGAATGCTATGGACGTGACAACCTGTTCGTAGCTGTATGGGCCCAACAACCTGTGTATTATTACGGTTGAAAGAAATTTAATTATTAATTTTGATCTCATCTAATATACTTCAATATATATTTCAAATTTGGCTATATCTGTGGTTTTTCTACTACTACCACCACCACTACTACCACAAAAACCACAACAACTACTATATTATTATTATTATTATATGAGTCGTAGATTGAACAAAGTATTTTAATCATTTCACGGGACAGGAGCATAGGCGTACTCAGGAATTTGTTCATTTGCACTAGGTAATACCAGCAAACGGCGTAACCAGGAATTTTGTTTTATGGGGCGGAGTAATTAACCCATCCTTTCGCTGAAGTGGAGTGTCCATGGTCTTGCTTCGGAATATATCAACGTACTAATCCATAATCACTTAAGCAAGCAATAAACGCCACAAAAGAAACAACGTTTCATATCCTCGAGGCTGCACAAACGTAAACACAACACAGTCTTCCTTCCAGCTTGGGCTGTTCCCCTCCACTGTTCCAAATACGCAGAAACCTACAAACGATATGGTGCATGGGGAGAATGGCCTTCTGTAAATTAAATGTCCATCTACTGCGGCAGGTATCAGTGTTGATGAAGTAGTTCCAGATGGAACACTTGCCTGTCTTACGTGCAACGACAGAAACAATGTTACAGGTTTGAAATAAAATCATGATTAACTTATTATAAATTACAAGGACAGCTACACGTCACAAACAGAAAATTTGTTCTTTTCGCCATTTTAACATCGAAAGTTGTAAGCGTATAAAGAAACTATCAATTTTGAAAAGCTGAAGTGGAGAAACAGTTGACCAGGTTCTATTTAAATTGCATGGTTCTAGAAACTGTAGACCCTCGCTATACCAGAAACACGGAAATAAGAAAGCCATAGTATATTAGGCCTAATCCAAACAAAAAGTAAGGAACAGTGTCTGTCTCAAAGAAATCAAAGGATATAATAAAATTAGTTTTCCGTATTTTTTGTAGTTTCGTACTTTCGCTGTACTTACCCTAAATGCCTACAAAATGTATCTGAAACAAGTATACGAGTGAGATGATGTACAGTCTTTCTTACTTATGCATATAAATAAGAACATGTCGTCATACTGTGTATAATGTTTGGTAGGTTTTAATAAATAACGTCCATTGTAATGCACATGAATACTGTTACAACAAGACACTTATAGTATTTTTATGAAATTTGGTACATGTGTCTCAATGTAGTCTTCTTGTTACTATAATCAATTACTAATAACTTTGTTTATTGAAAAAAATTTGCTAACAATCTACTTGTAAAAATGTGTACTTAACAGTGAATATATGCCACGATGCAAATTGTTAGTTTTTATTTCTTTGAAATTGTATCCCATGCGTAATGTAACTATTCGTACGGTATGTCCTTGTCGGCTTTGCTGAGCTACATACATATTTATTACCTCGAGACAGTTTTCCGCTACACTAAAAACACGAAGTGAGCACAGATTCAGTACAGAGCGATTTTTTTAAAAAACAAGAGACCACATAACTTAGCCTGTTTGGATATCATAACATACAAACGCTTGCTTGTAAATTTTTATGTATTAGTATATTGTTACAAAAGAGACATATTATATTGTGTGTTGAGTGTATGGTGCACGATTGTGGTATATGTATGTAAATCTTACAGGACGCAGAACTGTTTAAAAATTTACAATAATGCTGAAAATTACGATTATAATTATAACTGTTGAATGTGTCTATAAGTAAATGAATGCTTATTAGTACTTATATGATGTAAGTAGTTGCTTTTTGTTACGTAGGTTGTTACAAAAGTGCTGTGTCTTGAATGTTTTGACTCACATTAAACGTCTAGGCAAACTGTGATTGTGTTGTGGAAGCAAACATTTTTCTGTTATACTGTAATATACTTTTGGCATAGAATGCGAATGGGTGGGTACGTCTTATAGTTTTCATATTTTTCGTACATACGCATTTAATAGTAATTTCGCTATTTTCGCTGCTTACCCAAAGTAAAAACTATTCAAACGATACAAATGAAATAATTTATACTGAAAGTAGATGTTTTGAGCTACAGAATGACACATTTATAATTTCACGTAAACGTTGATTGTATTTTAAAAAATTCTTGAATATTCCTTAATTTTTACATATCTTTCAGTACTTGTGTTTATAAAAAATAACTTTAACATGAAATTACAATGCTTCATTGTGTAGCTCAATACATTTACTTTCACTACAAGTTATTTCATTTGTACAGTTTCAAAAAATTTTACTTTGGGCAAGCAGTGAAAATAGCCAAATTGCTATTCTGACATGCGTATGTACGAAAAATATGAAACCGAAAATTATTTTATTAGTGGGAAATTACTATTATTGTAATGTGTACGAGTTGGACAATATTTGGTACAGTTATAAAATTATGAATGTTTTTGTGCAGCGCACCCTTACAAGAAAGAAGGCTTATCTAAGTTGTTTAACTTATTTTGAAAAGTTCCTTTCCGGTACCAGGTTATAAGGATATACATTTATTATTATATCTGAAAATGCCAAACTACAGAAGCATGAATTTTGACACAGTCTGTTTGTCAAACAAACCTGTAACAGTTATCGAAAGATCATCAAAACATACAAATAAATATTTTTCAGTTTTTTGTCTTTTCATTATCAAATCATATAGTCTAAAAAAGTTGTTGAAAAAAATGATACTGTTTAACTTTTGTATCGAACCGTTGTAAAGAGTATGATTTATTATTTAAGATATTTTCTCATGTTTCATGCTGTTTTGTGTATGTTAATGTGTGTAGTGCCAACATGTTGTGACCTTTCATAGCTGTATGACTGGCAATTGAAATATTTGAAATAAATATTTTATAAGCTCTAACGATAACAATTTACCGAAGGAGGTTGGCGAGACTTATTTATTCGCGGCAAAGATGGGCTAGGCCGCTCACTGTAGTGTTTGCAATCCCATCGCACGCTCGTTTCTCTATGACTGACACAATGAAGTAGGTCTCGTATAGAACCACCCGCAGAAATTATTTTTAATTGTTATTGTAGTGACAAAAAATTTAAGGCGGGGCAAGAATACAAATAGAGTACATATGAAACATTATAATGGAGCATTTTAAGTAGTCTCAGAAGCCGTCAAGGTATAACAACACAAATCAGAAATTGTTTAGCGCGTATTCTAATTTACAAGCTAATAGATCTGCTAAATCGAAGCTATACATATAATTTATATTTGTTAGACTTCAGTTATGTTCTCTACAAACACAGTCACATTAAAATCCTATCAACCTTTGAAATCATCATATCGAAGCTAACAGTTCGCTGACTTAATAAATAAATAAAATCCATAAAACCATTGTCTAGTAAAATAACATAATCAGTCTCTCAAAACAGTTTGCCGAGGGCTAAATATTGCGAATATTCTGTTTGTGTATAATGAAGCACGGCTATTGTACTACATATATGACGTCACGCGCTGCTGGGTAACATGACACCGAAGCCATCACGTCGTTACTCAGATACAAGAGGCGCTTTGTACCGGCCGGCTCGACAGTCGACACCCCGGTTAGCTTCTTTTAGCATGACCTTCTCCTCAGGGCGACAAGAGCACATATGAGGGAGGGGAAGTGATAGGCATATTGCTCACACCCCCTCCACTGCAACTACCTCTAGTTACGTCACAGTGATAAGCCGCGCCCTCGTCCCTTCGACACGCCTCCCGGACTGCTCGAACACGTGGCATGAGGAGCTCACATCAAGGTCACTACCTGTACAGTGCGGTCTTAAGGGTATGGTCCCGAGTTTCTTTGCATTTAACGACATTTATTTTTTAATACATAAATGGGAGCTGATATCGTAAAATAGCTTTGTAATTTTGTTAAGACTGATTTAAACTGCATACTCTAATTTTGTCGAGTCAGAAGACTGCAAAATAGTTGCTAATTAGTTAATTAACGAAATTTCCTTTTAATTGATAAATTAGCTATACTCATCATACAGTTTGTCTCGAAAAATTACATTGCATAGTAAAACCAATTTGCAAAAAAAGTTACGCAGCAATTTTACGATGTTGACTCTCGTATGGATGTAAAAAAATAATTCTCTCGAAAGCCGAGAAACTCGGGCCCAAGCCCTTAAGTTTCCATCGGTTGATTGCTTCACGTGACATGCTGGCTTCTCTCTCTCTCTCTCTCTCTCTCTCTCTCTCTCGCTCTCTCTCTATTGCACTGATGTAGGAAGGGCCAAGTCCGCTCCTAGGCAGGGCCGACTATAGTACTGTGAAGTGGTTACATCTCATCCAGTAAATATGGAAAATAAACATGCCAGATATTTGTGTTCTTACGGCAAGAAGGAATTTACGAAGAAGAAGCCTGTGAGTCAATAAGAGGTATGATGTCTTCTGAATGTTATTCGTAGCATGTTCCAGTGTAAAAACTGCAAAACCCATTTTGAACGATGCAGCGACTGGAAAAGGCATACAGGTACTGGCAAAGGTCTAATTCCTCTACATGTTAATCGAAATTTAAGGACATTTGCGAGCGCAATGTAGTGGTGGTTTGGCCTCTATCGAATCGAGTAAATAAGTTACATCATCGACGAAGAGATCGGAACCGATCAAGGAAATGTCAAGAGGATCGATGTTAAAGCCTCCTCGACATCAGTGCAGCTACTGTGTGTGCCCACCATGAAAGAAGGCATGGCATAAGTAAATGGAAGATGAACCCATGCTGAACAGCATGTCGTTTAGACAAGTACCACAGGCTGTATGCACGAAATTATAATATAAATAGACATAAGAAAATATCTGAAGGGGAAGATGTTCTCCCTGCAGAAAAACAACAATCAACGACTATGCAAACATGTGATGAACTAGAACCTTCTACAAGTGAAATGATAATGATGAAGGTAACAGACACTACTGGCTCATATGAAAACCGTCTTGAAAATTTGTCACCGACTTCAAGATATCCCTGTCGATTCCGTTACTGATATTTCAACAAATATTGTCATGCGAAGCGATATGAGAGAAGTAAAAAAGGTTTTAATGAGACATACTGTACTTATTTAACTTAGCGATAAAACAAATGTGGGTTGAAGTTCTAGCAATGTGATACATCTGACAATCACGACTGAATACGTCGGGATGAATACACCAAACATGTTTAAAAGAATGTGTGCTTAGTAAACTGATTTGGCTGTACAAAAAGACGAAACGAGTAGTAAAATATTTATTCGTGCTGACGGAATCAACTTTCTGAGGTATTCTGAGTACATAATGTTACAAGTGGTGTTACGAACATCATGTGCACAGACTGGAAGGATTCTGTATATAAATAAAATAGGTAGGGACAGGTGAGATTGACAGTTATTCAGCAGATACTGAAGGAAGAACATTGTTTTGCAATTGAAGGACCTTGTGAATTCATTATGAGTGATTCTGCTATTCACGAGATCCATTCGCTACCATCCTCAAGCCGTTCGATGTAATCTACCTCCATGGGCCAGGACAACTACATCACCGATTGTCACATCAACTTATTCGGTTGAAAACCTTCTTGGTGTGGAATCTTAGAGCAACCCTGGAACGACTTCTTCAGCTGCTCCTGAGGCAGTGGCTGAATCATAGGATAGTCCCTAAACACCTACAGCACTGATGCCATCTTCACTGACAAAGCCCAAGCTACAGAGGTCTTCATCTTTGCGCAGTGACTCCTTGTCCGCACTCCATCTAAATGTTATCAACATCAAATCCGTGACAAGCCTTTCAGCAGACGTCACGATTCTCAACGACATGAAAGAAGTAAAACATGTTCTAAGGATATACGCTGGGCTTATTTGAAACTTTGTTGTTACAAGTATGAACGTGAGTTCAAGTGCTATGGTACAGCTAACACTGTTGAAAAAATCTGTCGAAAGGCACACAGAGATAATGTTAAAATTTGTAAAGCTAAAACTGCTATACCAGTACAAGTTTCTGATACGAGTAATAGAAATGGGTTTGTACTGGAGGAATCGGCTTTCCGAGGTATTATGAAGACATATTTTGCGACGAACTTGTCAGGTACATCGAAAGACATTTGTACATTTATGGACAGTATAAAACAAAATTTAATACAGCAAATTACAGGAGAGTTGGCAAATCATGAAGCTTTGAAGTATAATATATGGTTGGAGTAAGCTTGAGCAGTATGAAGATACACATTGCAGGAAAGCATTCAAGACTCAGAATGTACCCCTTTATAACACTGACGAAATAAGAAACAGCATCGAAAGAAGTATATGGAAGATTGGTCGTAACGAAGTTTCCATATGGACCGTGGGTGCTGTAAATCATCTTCAACTACAAACAAATGTATTCGGCTCACTTCAGAAACAAATAGGAAACAATATGAGTATATTTTTTCCTTAATCTGTTTGGTTGACTGCAGTCGAGCGTTACTTTGGCTAATTCAGAAGATTTTCCCTCATGATGCTGACCAGCTGTGTGTACTGGTCATGATGACCACTCAGCAGAGATGATGTTCATTTAAGCAAACATTACGACCGCTTCCCCCAGTGACCATGATCACTTCGTCTATGGTGGCGAGCTGTTCGCTAAAGCTCGCAAGCTGTTCGGCAATGTTCACAAGCTGTTTGCCAATATTCGCAAGCTATTCGTCATTGTTCACCACCACTTAGGCCACGACAACGAGCCGTTCACCACTGTATGCGAACTCTACGGCAATGCTGGGGACTTCCATGAGAATGCTGGCATCGTCAATTGCTTAGTCATAGTTACCGCTTCTGCAACGAGGACTTTGTGTTCAATACTGCAAATGGACGACACGAAGTTTATGAGTTTGCGAAGGTTTTGTTTATTGATGGAAATGATAATCCTGACTGAAGAATGATAACATGCAATATAATATATTA
This sequence comes from Medauroidea extradentata, assembly GCA_003012365.1. Lineage (NCBI taxonomy): Eukaryota > Metazoa > Arthropoda > Insecta > Phasmatodea > Phasmatidae > Medauroidea > Medauroidea extradentata. The sequence goes on along the minus strand of PNEQ01036833.1, from coordinate 64,257 downwards.
CAAGGTTGTTATGGTTGAGACAATTTTAAAATGAAGAATTTGTATGTTTGCAAAGGATCCTGTGTTTTTATGTAGTAGTATGTAGATTGCATGAAATATATATTTTCGAAAGGAAAAGTGTTATTCTTTTACGCTGTGTGATATTACAATTATTATATTTGAAAGTACGTTAAATAATATACTCAAGAAATATCAAATTTAGATTAATTTAACTTGTAAATAAACTATGGTGAGTACTACGTAAAGATGAAAGATGGACGAGGAGAAGGGTTATGTGCCCAGGTCTAGACACAATCGCCGGCATATGAGAGCTTATTGAAACTTGCTTCATGTGCTGATCCATGAAGAGGAGGGAGGGGAGGGTGTGTGTCGGACAATCGGGCCTACCGGAAAGTACCCCTTGTGTATTATAAACAATTAGAAATTAAATTTTATGGAATTCAATTTCTTTTGAAAATTTATTAATTTTAGCGGAAATCGATTGGGTATTGCTAAGGTAATGATGTACATAAACATATATTATTGGTATTCAATACTTAGTAATTCTTAAAATATAAAAAAGTTAATGTTTTAAATAAAACTTTTAGGTACTGGTTTTGATCGGTTTTGTAATATCTATTATTACTGACGCACGAAAAAATGCGCAATCTGCCCGCTTTGAGAAGACAACGGCGTAATACGATTTTTCGAGGAGAGAAAAAAAGGTAATTTTTGTGGGAGAAAAAGGGAAATTTAAAGGGGAAAGGGGAATTTTTGTTGTTTGTAAATGTTAGGGGGTTTTGGGAAATTTTGGGGGATTTTGAGGGTCAAAGTTCAAATGTCAACTGAGGTCACCCACTCACTCACAGCCCTCAGCCCTTGTGTCCGAACATATATTTCTATACTGCTTACTGAATGAATTTAAATTTGCACCATAATGTTTAAGTGTTCTAAAACATAATCAAATATATAGGTTATGTATGTCTTAAAATATATTTTTTCTAGTAACTGACTAACTTGAACCGATGGAAAAAATTGGTGACTACATTTAGTCAAATATCCATCTTCAAACTTTCTTGTCAATTATAATTTGAGTCAAAAATTTGACTATGTGACAGGAGCTTAATATACTCGAGGTTTCTCAGAAGTTAACGTCTGAAGCTGCAGGAATATACTTTTTGTATCAGTGGTCAATACTTGTTGGGTTATCTTTACTGTACCAGTAAGTATGAACATAAACTGCATTGTGAATACGTAATGTACAACTTTCTAACACTCACCTTGTCAACACAGTTCATATGCACTCGGTGTACCACACGTTCTTCTGTGCAATGATCAAGCTGTGGTTTCGCAGAGTTAAATTGGTTCGTGCTAACATGTCATCCCGTTCCTCTTGTATCTGTGTGTTGGCTTGAAGACACCCAGTCAAGGCTAGACACACTTGCATCTCGGTCAGGTGTATCCGGAGGTGATTCACACCCAGTGTCGCCAACATTACACGAGTGAATTTTCCTATTGCTCAAGTAACAGTCCACTGAATTTAACTACACTAGGTCAGCCTACATGGGATCAGTAATATTTTGATTTGAGTCTTTAAAATAATAACCCAAATAGAGTTGTCTACCAGCAAATAAGTCACGAGACTATAGATTGCTAGCAGATTTTTAGACATAAGCTTTTAATCAAGCAAACCTGGTCACAAGGCTGAACAAACCTACCTAGCTACAAAGATGACTTAATGTAACTGGCGGCTCTTTTGTCTGCTGTCTGTTAGGACTCGGCAACTCGAACTGAGTAAACGAATACTTATCGAAGATACTCTGTGCTGAGGTTGTATGATCTTACAACTACAATAATTAGCGAGCGAAGTAGTGCAGCAATTAACACATTGGACTCATATTCGGGATACCCGGGTTCGAATCCCTGCTCAGGCCATCCTGATTTCGTTTTTCCGTTGTTTCCCGAAATCGCTCCAGGCAAAAATGGTGGTCTGGTGCCTTACAATAGACCATGCCCGACTCCTTTACTTTTTTCTGTCCTTTTGTTCAGTTGTGTGTAAACCGTCGCTAATGAACTCGCTGTCAACGAGAAGTAAAGCAAAATATAAATAGGCCTAATAAATAATACTTCTGTATATAAATACATTAAAGAAATTGGCGTGGTTAGCCTCGGAAGGACCACATTTTAGCTCGACTTTCAAACAATAAGCAGATAAAAGTTTTCAAGCGTTTTATACGTCACAAGAGTGGCTTCTTCATTATTAGCGAGTGAAAGATATCAAGAACTAACGAAGAAAAACCTAAGCAAAACTATAACGAAGGAAATTAAGGTGAAGTTAACGAAATTTTGGTCAGATTTTAGCATATAAGTATTTAGCGCTACTCGGGAGAGACGTCAGGTGAGTACAAAACAATTCTGGGCTTACGAGACGGGGGGAAAAGGAAGATCCACGAGCATACCTGCCGACCAACGACATCGTCCGGTACGATTTGCATTTAAGAAAATCAGGGTTGTCCTTGCAGGAATTGAATCCAGATCTTGTTTATTGGTGGGCGGGTAGGTAACGTGGTTGTCGCAATGGCTAGACCACTCGTCTCCCACAATGGCGATCCGGGTTCGATTCTGCTGAGGTGTAACAACTGCAGTGTCCGTTCTTCGTGACAATCTGGCTATGCACTTGAATATCTGCAAGTGTAAAGTAGAGCGACCTTCACAGAATAAGCAGCGAGTGTTCACATTGGCTTCCGCTCGGTCATCCCTCTCCAGGATGCCATAAACCTGCCAGAAAATCATAGTAGGGTCTGCTTTGGCAACAGAAATCGGATTCGTCGAGACGCAAACTGCATTCCACGGGAATTTAAAGACTTATGTAGTGGAGAACGATAACACGACAAGGGATGTATGTGAACACCTAACATGTATGCAATTATAGTATAGGTCAGTTGAAAAATGTAGTAGAATACTACAGAGCCCTTAAATTAAAAATCTTGTTGGAGCGCGATAATACGAAGTCAGCGCCATTTGACGAGGGAACAGATAATAGAGCTTTCAAGACAAAAATAAGCCTGTCTGCAATGCAGATAGTACTGAAACTGCTGTACCGTAAACCAGGGTTACTTTGACCTTGTGGGGTAACTTTGCCCACTCAAAATGTTGGTTTTTATGTCGTTTAGGGACGAATGTTCCAAACATTAACTATAAGGATAAAATTAATTTTTTAAAATACTATGCTCAGATTATATATTTATTTACCAGAAAACCCAAAAAGAATATTTTGAATGGTCAAAGTAACCCCGAAAATGGTCAAAGTTTATGGAACTAGAAAGAATTTTGAAACTCTGTACAGAAGAGCTTGAATAATTGGAGAAAATATCAGGATGGATGCTCACCTCTGTCAAACATCTTCAACTACGAATTATGAAACTCGACCCACTAAGAGCGTCGTCATGGGCTGACTTGCAAGCTTCCACAAAGACCAAAAAGAAGTCATCAATCCAAAAAATAATGATAAAGAATGTTTTAAACTGTTTGTATTAGCTAATTTCATTGAAGGATATCGTCCTGAGAAAGCAAATAAGCAGTACTATAAAGCTGAAGCTAGGTACGACTTTACTGACATTACTTTTCCAACACCAGTAAGAGAAATCAGCAAATTTGAGAAGAACGAACATGAGACATCAGTCAAAATAATTTATTGCCTGAACGAGAAGACAGAAAAGATCTAGCCACTCAGAGAACAGACTTGCTGCTTTTGTCCGATGAAGAAAATAGCCACTACTGTTATATTTCAAATTTCTCTCAGCTCGTCTATTCTCAGAAGACTATACACATCGCAGCTCAGAGCATATTGTCAAGAGATGCCCGATATAATTCGACTATTAACAACGAGTATCCGTACTGGTCGGAGAACAGCGCCTGGCAAAATAGAGGAAACATTGCACGTGCAATGCACCACTTCGTACTGACATACCGAAGCCATAGAGCCTGATGGAAGACCTCCAGAGCTATATGTTTCATGAATATCAGCACAAAACTAAATTGCGGATTGTCGTGGACTCTGATTTTGAATATGCATTGGAACCGATCCAGGCCTATACCTGATCCTGAGAAGGCATTTACAATAGCATACTAGACACATTAAGCTTATATCTTCTGTATTTTACGCAAATTGACAATGAAGTCATACCAGTAGCATTTACTACGCAACTGTCACAAGAACCTATCATCTGCACAGGATCGCATGCAACAAATATTTTTATACAAAAATATTTCAAATTGGTAGGACACTGAAAACGATCCACAGAACTTTGTTAGAGATGCTGCCACTAACTCCTGCACAAAATACTGCATATCTCCAAGCAAACACATGTTGCCACTGTAGAGCAAGCTTTTGTAAAAGTAATTTGAAGGTGCGTAACCACGGTCACTTTAGCGGGAAGTACATTGATGCACCCTGTGACAATTGTAATTTGCTATGAAGATGTCCAACAAGTATTTGAAATTTACTTTGTACGATTATGCTTTATTAACGTCGGGAGTGAAGCAGCTAGAGTGTGCAGATTCCACCAATGGAAAGGCGATCCTGATATATTCCCGGAGGAAGGGCCCCTGATATTTCGCATGCAGAAAGCTTGGGGATGTTAAGAGTCTGCTTGCTGGTGGGTTGTACGAGGTTCTCTTGCAATACCATTCCGTCGATGATCCATTCTCATCCCACTTCGCCTTTATAGGTACATTAGATGCCAAGCTCTGCCAAAATCTCTAACTTGTTTGTTGGTTTTACCTATAAGGAAATCGCAAGGCATGTTAGGTGAACAAAAATTGGTATTCAGCCAGACACATCGCTTTAAGGGGAAATTAAACAGTACATCATAATTACAACTAAGGTACCCATGCTGATGAGACAAGTGAACATGCAGTGCATGCAAAAACATAGAATTGCCATAAAATGAAAATTCATTAACGATACATTTTAATATCAGCAAATCTAGGCTACAATATTTAACGTTTCCATTTGCTCGATGCATGACAGATTTACTTTATACTAAAATTAGGTAAATTTTTTACCCTTTCGTACATCTGAACCCAATAGTGTGTCTTACGTTCTCCAAATTAGATTATATTATAAAAATATTTATTATACTAAAGAGTAATTTCGAAAGAAAAATTTTTGTGTTTACCAGTTGGTAGAATATTTATTGGAGAGAATGAGACGTTGGCGAAATTGCATTTTCTGTCTTAAAACATATTACAGAAGCGAGAAAAAGAATGCAGGCGGACAGTACACAGTGTCATTCAGAGGAAGATTTTCTATAGCGATTTGAGGAAGAACCCTCAACAAGCACACATCAAGTGGTAAATGAGATGGGCGGGCACATCTGGTTGATGTATTCTATGCTCAATTGTTTGACCGTGGGATTCCTGTGTCATAGCCTGCAAGATCTCCGAATGTGACGCCACTTGATTTTTTTGTTCGGGGGCAAATTAAATTTGTTGTGAACACCTTACTACTAAAATCACAGGACGGTCCGGTGTAGCGGATATAGGCAGTTGCCAACAGCATGCGGTCGATTTATGGTGTTTTCCAGCGAGTGCGTCGACCACTACCTCGCCAATGCAATGCTTGTATTGATGCATGTGGTTGTACCATTGAGAAGTTCCTGTAAACTGTATTATTGCCGTAAACCGGTGTTACTTTGACCTTGTGGGGTAACTTTGTTCGCTCAAAATTTTGGTATTTACGTCGTTTTCTAAAGAAAGTTTTAAAGGTTAAGTTTGTGTGTGACTGGGATTATTTCAAGCACTATATTCCAATTATCTACTTATTTACCAAAGTTCCCCAAAACTGACATTTTCAATGGTCAAAGAACCTCGAAAAAGGACACAGTAACCCCTGTTTTACTGTAGTAATTTTGCATTAATTAACAAAGCTGTTTGTTCAATTACAATATTTATGTAAAGCACAGTTGCATGCTTTGATATCACGTGATACTCTATACTTTGTTTTTTTTCCATACATCTGACCTACCATCGCAACCCGAACAATTACTGCTACACGTGTATTACAAGTACACTACATAGCTCAAATCTCTCTGTCCTTTATGCATGCATGATATTTCTTAAAGGAGTTCGGGGAAAACAGTTAAGTTCTTCAAAACTAAACAGTCTGAACTGTTTTTAGCCAACTTTTCGAAGGAAAAAGTAGGCTTATGAGATTACCTTTCTGTGTGTGTGTGTGTGTGTGTACGTGTGTATGCCCCCTAAAACTTTTGAACCAGTGGACCAAATTTCATTAAACTTCGTACACATACATGACTTTGTAACCTGACTTGACTTTTATATATTTCGTTTACGCCATTTTCAAATTTTCAATGTGGCGGCCATTTAAAAATTGTTAGTCAAACTAGATATCTAAGGAATCGTACTTTAGAATTTCATCAAACTTAGTACACGTATACTTCTTAAATAACTGACTTGAATATTGTCTATTTAATTCAGGATGTGTTCATATTTTCAAAATGGCGGCAATTTTTATAATTTTAGCATATTATCACATATCTTATGATATATTTATCAGAACATCACCAAACTTGCTACACATATACTATACGCAAAGCTGAGTTAGATATAATATATTTCGTTAATAATGTGTGCATGTTTTCAAAATGGCGGCCATTATTAAATTTTTTGTATATTATCACATATCTTAGGATATATTTATCAGAACTATACTAAACTTGGTACGCATGTATTGAATACAATGCTGATTTGAATATTGTGTTTTTTGTTCATCCTGTGTGCATATTTTCAAAATGGTGGCCATTGTTATATTCTCACCATATATCTTAGGATATATAATCAGAATGTCACCAATCTTCGCACGTATATACTACACACAAAGCTGAATTGAATATTGTCTATTCAGTTCGTGCTGGGTTCATAATTTCAAAATTGTGGCCATTTTTATATTTTTAGCATACTATCACTAAGGACCTGAAAAACTAGCGTTTTGTTTTGGGTGCGGGTTAGAATTCAAACACCTGTAAGTTAGGACCACGTTCGTAATTAGATCTTGACTCATTTGACACCACTTGGAGAGTCCTGAGCCAATTATGAAGAAGCAACTGAATGCCGACCCAATCATGTGATAACATTGTGTCAGATAATAGCCAATCAGCAGCTGTTGTCTACCTCAGTAAACATATATGTTTGGAGGCTAGCCTATGATATCAGTGAACCCGCGAATTCTTCTGGTCTCTAAGTTCACATAATTTTTTAGAACTCCACCAAGCACGGTACACTTATACCACATATAAACCTGAGTAAAATATTGTGTACTTCGTTCTAGCTGTGTTATAATTTTCAAAATGGCGGCCATTCTTATATTTTTAGTATAGTATCACATATCTTAGGATATATTTATCAGAATGTCACCAAACTTGGTAAACATATACAACATACAAAGCTGAGTTTTATATTGTATATTTTGTTCATTTTTCGTTAATGTTTTAAAAATGGTGGCCATTTATATATTTTTAGCACAGTATCACATATATTTGGAAATATTTTTCAGAATTTTGCCAAACTTGGTACACATATACTTCATACAAAGCAGACTTAAATGTTGTCATACTGTGTTCATATTTTCAAAATGGCGGTAATTTTTATAAATTTAGCATTGTCTCAGATATCTTATTTATTTATTTAATGGCTTTGTTTGTGGCGAAGTTAAGACTTTCGCCTTCTCTTACACTTAACCACATTTTATACAATTAAAATCATACATGTGTGACAAACAAAAATAAAACTGTAACTACAAGAAACACTTATATACAAAATTAATGTAGCAAAAATGATTAATTACTTTAGCCAGATGCACTAAAATTTTAAACTGATTTTACATATAAATGAATACCGCAAGTATAAAAAAACAAAGTTAAATATTTGTAGTGAAACTATAAATACGCCGTTAGGTGTTTTAAAATATTACAATTTTGTGCATGCTATCTAAATATTCATGTATAACAACATAACTGTAGTCTTATCTTGCGGGAGTTAATGTGCATCTCTATAACAGCATATATGTATATTTCAGAAATTCACAAAAATTGTTAACATATACTGTTTACAAATCTGACACTACTTTTGTTTTTTATTTTTCGTCCATCCTGTGTTCATTTTGAAAATTGTGGGCATTTTTGTCTTTTTAGCATAGTATTACATACCGTGAGATAAATTTTTCAGAATTTCGTCAAACTTGGTTCACATATACTACATACAAAGCTTACTTGACCTTTGTGTATTTCGTTTATCCTGTGTTCATATTTTTAAAATTACGGCCATCTTTATATTTTTAGTATAGTAATAATACATGTCGTAGGATTTATTTCATTCATTCATCAATTTTGGTACACATATATTGCATACAAACTTGTCCAAACGTTTGTATACTTCGTTCATCATTCAGTAGGCCTCATATTTTGAAAATGGCGGCTTTTTTATCTTAATGATAGAATGACACAGTAGAAAACATTTTTTCTTCAATTTATTTAACTAGTTACTCGCGTATTACTTAGCAACTTGAATACTTTCAGCATGTTTCGTTTATGATATGACTTAATTAATTTTCATAATTTAATATTCTAAGATTACATAAATTATTTTGAAATTCAGGGATGATATCCACCCACTTTGAGGAAAGTTGGTTTATCAGTTATGCTGGTGACTTCTTGTTTTGTGTGTGTAATCACACCCATGTTCCAAATTGGGGGAACGTCATGACCTACCAAATGTTCAAAGACGTAACATGACCCATTTATTGCTTCATCATGTGAGGATCCTAAATGTATATGCAAATAAATTATTTTTATAACCCTGACTTTGAGAGTTGTAGCTGCCATACCTTAGAGAAACAACGTTGTCACCGACACTGTATTTTTCAAATATTACTTCACGGAGTTATTCGTGTGTGGTTTATTGTCAGTATTATGAACACAATAGCATTTAGATATGTTTCAAATGCCTGAGACCCAAGTGTGTTTTGAGCATAAAACGTATGTACTAGACAGTTGTAACAAGATGTACTTTTTTTTGTTAAACATGCCTCGTTACTCAGTGAACCCGTTTTCACTGTCAAAAATCCGTAACAGTAAAATAGTTGTATGCAATCAGAGGGTAGCCACCCTTGCTATTTTAATAAGGGTAAAAGTTATCAAGCAGCATTTGCTGTTATTTTTTAAGCTTCCAATAGCCTAAAGGAATGCTGAAAATATTGTTTTCTTATTAATTTAGTCTCCAATACATTGGGAAATACGCTTTAAAATGTTGATATTCAGGGCATCACTAGTCCCTTACTATTAAGTTTAGGCGAAATAACCAAAACCATATTTTCTGCTTATTTATTATAATAAGGAATCACTTGCAGAAGTTTGTCGGTATTGTAAAAAAAACATCCTGTTTACATCCGAACAAATAGTTGTTCCAGAAGTAGCAAATGGGTAACTCGCGCACAGCCGGTTGAGTGGCTGTAGCTGTTGACAGTGTGGTAACTTACAGCTGTTGATGTTCTCTCTCCTGCATACCCAAACATTTCATTCGGTACTGATCATCACGATGTGGACTTCAAACCCTGAAGACTGGTAGCCAATTATCACCAAAGAAAGCCACGCCATCGTAACTACCGACTGCCCAATCGGGTATGAACTAATGTAAACTGTAGTTACAAGTATTTTTCAGAACACAGAGATTTGGCAGTGCAGTGTAACCCGATACTTCCATACGTGACATCAGAACAGTTTCAAAGAGACACGCTTGCACATGTCTGGACAGCACACATCCATCACACGTGCAAATTGGCACTGCTGAAAGCTTTCACTGTGTCACGTTACAGAACGGAAAGTGTAAAGAAAACACTTGTGCAAGACTTTGCACACACTCAACCAATTGCTACTCCAGCTGTGCCAATGTGTCCCAATATACACCACACTAACCAAATAAGATATTACTTGTTTAGAAATTTTCTAAGCAACAACTCAGATATTTTCAACTTATTTGTAACTGTCCACAAACATCCTCTCACTTTAAAACCATAGCCATGGAAAAACTTTGTCTTCAAACCACAGAATATATTTACTATCAAGAATACATCACTTAAGAAAATGTCAGCAATGCAGAACGATCTGACAAGGTGTTTTGAATTACTTAATTCGTGTATTTTTTTAAATGTTTTTGACATTTTTGATGCTAAAACAGATTTTGTCTTAAATTGTTAAAAATTGTATTCTAATGATTTCACATCTAACTACTGTATGTATCGTATATATCCAATCGTAATAATAAATATTTTATGACTCATGTTAATGAAAGGTAAATATGGTTCGACCTAATAAACAAAACACACATATTTGTAATACATTTACTTTCATATTCATCCATTCCAAAAATTAAATATTATCAGTTGTTTATAGTTCTTGATCAGTAACTAGCTTAACTAATCAGTGTAACCTTTTACCTTCAGTGCTTGTAGGTACCGTAAAATTAGGTAACTGTGAACCACCAGATTTACTTCATTCTATACCGATATGATAATTCAATTTTAAAGTACCGTTTATTATTAAAAAGCTGCTGTGAATAATGAAGTCGTCAAGAAATTCAGATTTTGCAAACCTTTACTTGCAACAAATATATGTTATGCAAAGTAACCCCGTTATTAAACGAATCAACTCCACTTTACGGTAGCTAGAAGTACATTCGAAACATAACGTGTGCCTCTGCTTTTACTGTGGCCAAACAACAATGTTAAGAATGACATGCAGTTGAGGCCGCCACGGAGAAAGAGCCTATGACGGCTTTGTCTATCAGGCATGAAGATAATTAAATTTAAGAGAATATTGTATCACTTGTCTGAAAACGGGCTTTGAGTGCCAGAAATAAGAATTTAATATTATGTCGTTTCACAAATGAGATGAGTAGAGCTACATCTGAGGTTTACAATGGTTATTAATGCACTGGTACAAAACTATTTAAAGAAATAGCAAATATTTTACTTCTAATTGAATAGACATCTAAAGATGAAGGTCATGTTAGGTAAGAATTTAACACTACATTATTGGAAGCCTTGCCGCATTATCAGTCTTCAAAAATTCACAAAACAACCGATAACTGAAGCTTCAAGTAGTATAGTTGGGTGAAATAGTTAGCTGGATGGAAAGCACAGTTTATTCGTGATTATAATATGATTTGAATCAACACTGGAGTGTCATTATAACAGCATTAAATGGGTAATAGGCCAAGTTAGATATCAACGAAATATTATAAAGGAAGCCAAAGTTTCAGAGGCTAACTTTTTGCAGAGAACAGGTAGTCGTGAAAGCCAGAGCATGTGCAGGTAGTCTGTCTTGTTTCACATATGTCTCTGCTGGGGAAGAAATCAGGTATCAGTTTGTCAACCATCGTGGCATAACTCAAGGAGTTCATATCAAAATACAAATTATTAAAGATTTGAAAATATGTATGCAGTTATAACCCCGAGGATTGCGTTGATTTCTATAAGAAGTTAAGTCAACGGGCTCTCAGTTATGCTGTTTTTGCGACTATTTTTTTTTAACCCTGTAGATAGTATATATTACAAAATCTACACACAAATGTTATTTAAAATATTTTTTTTCCAAAGAAGCTTAACTTTTACAAAACAGGAAATGATGGTAAAGTTTTGGACACATATCGAATTAAAAAAAACTTTATTAAGTCTAATATTAGGCATAGTTGATAGTATTATATTATCATCGAAAAACGTTTAGGCTTCATAGTAAAACAAAGTTCAACAAATCTATATGACCTCTTTATGAAGTCTGTTACTTTTGAGGATTTAAAAAATATCATTTGTGAAACAGCATAAATAAAAGTCCGTGGCTTAATTGCACGATTAATAGTTGCTGCAGGTGACACTGGCCCTGATGGACTGCTAGTGAGATGCCTATATTATTTCATTATTTACCTGTTTTATTGAAATAGGTGTACTAAAGTTATACTATGTTAACACTATTATTGTGTATTCATAAGTCAAATTATGAAACTATAATGTTTCTGTGTCAAATTACGCGTGAAAATGTTAAATTCATGCTATATTGTAGGAAGAAATCATACTCAAACTAAATCATTTCCCGGTTGATATTAAATAATAGGTAAGTCTGAAAAATCAATCATCTACACATGCAATTGAGAAGTTACCACAAAATGTTTGTCTTTAAGCCTGAGTCACGCATTTTGTTAAATTTTCCATTTTCATTTAATAAATTAAGGATGTGACAATTTATTGGCTATGTCGCACAATAGAAACCTTGATTTTAGGATAAGTGCGTATTTACGGACTAAACTGGTACTATAGGACTTATTTTTTCTGTGTTACAAGGTGAGAGATAATTGCTATTTTGAGATTTGAATTAGTTTAATTATTCCAAAATCACGCTTATATTTTTCGAATACATTGTGCTTATTGAAAGGTAATGCAATTAGATTTGCCCCTAGTGAAATATTTTTAAGCAAATCTTGCCAAATTTGGAATAAGGAAATATTAAGACGAATCCAGCATAGTGACAAGGGCTCCTAACAGCGAAAATTTATCTTTGCAAATATTTTTTTTTTTTTGTTATTTACTCAAAACTTCTTAATTACAGCTCGGGTATTTTTTATAAGTGGTACAATGATTTAAACATGACTAATTTGTTTAACATATAGACCAACGCACAATGAAATAAGGATGGCACAAGGGCAAAAGTGACGACACTATGGCACTTGTAGGCTGCATGTGCGCTAAGATGACTAGGAACTTTCCTTTCCTAATATTCATAGGGACATTCTGTTTATATTAAAAAAAAATAAAAAAAAATTGTTAGCCAAAAACATAAGTCCATCAGTAAAATAATGTTAGGATAACATAGGAATAATTTTTAATTACATGTAGATACTACTGTAGTGTTTTTCTTTTAATTCGATTGATTCTTCCCTTGTGTACACATGTACCATTATTCCCTTCGTGTGTGTGTATATATATATACTGTACAATATATACACACACACAATTCGGGAAAATCATTTGTAGGTACATAGTGATAATTTTAGATTATTTGCATGATAATATTTTTGTATAATATGTATCCCCAGACAAGTTAAACAAAAAATACAAAAGTTTTTCTTTAAAAATATTTTATTTAGTATACTCTGTAAACTTATTCATATAAAGAAAATAGGAACTCTTGAAAATACAAACAATCTTCTTTTAAATCATCTCAGTTCACTGGTTGAGTCTTCGGCAGATCTTCTACAGCAGAAAAAACACTGTCACAGCGGGAATGGATGTCCAAGCAACTATAGGTCTCGTGGCGATGGCTAACACATATGTGAGAGTACTACTCTGAACAAGAATTGCACTTGTGTTTCGAAGGGTTATACACAACATCTTCGTAATTCTTCATACCTCTGAGTAGACTACTGCGCGCCAGGGAGGAGGGGGGGGGGTGTGTGTGTGTTACACTTATTGCAATTATGCACCGTGTGGCTAGGATAATATGTAAGAACCAGTATGCGTGTCTTCTTGTATTGAAGAGATAGTTCAATGTCTTTTCACAGTACAAGTACTGACAATATATTAGTGCAGTGGCTGAGGATCCAGTTGATTTAGGTGAGGACCCATATGGCTGAGGTAATTTTTGTTACCAGGTATGTAACTTGTACTACTATTCGGGTCATATGTGTCCGAAGGAATCGTTGTTTCAGGAGTAGACGATGGGTAACTCAAGCACAGCCGGGGGAATGGTCGTAGCTGTTTGACAACGTGACTGTCTTGACCCAAGAAGTCGATGCCATCATAAAATAAAAAATGGTAGTGAAAGGCTCCTGCCCAATGCTGTATCCTGCATACTGACGTCTTAATTATCTCCAAGGGTAAAGCAATGTTCTTTCGTCCACATCCTCGAACAAGCAGTCCATCGCGATGTGGAATTCGAGCCCTGAGGACAGGCTGCCAATCAGCAACAAGGAATACCACACCGTCGTAAATGTCGATTGGCCAATCGGGTGTAAACAAATATGTACCTCAGGTCCAGGCATTTTTTTTTTCAGAATACGGAGGCTTTGTAGTACCATGTAAGTCGACACGTGACATCAAAAGAGTTTCTGATACGCACACTTGTACATTGGTTGATAACCACACATCAGACACACATGCTCTGTGATGCTGCTGCAAAGCTACAATATGCAGCTACAATATGGATAGAGCAGAGAGAACACTTGGGCAAGACTTCGTTTGTACACAGCCTACTACCAACTGCTTCTCGAACTGTACCTATCTGTCCAAATATACATCATATTAAGAAAATTACAAAAACAGTTGTTTTAAGTTTTTTCTGCTTTATCTTAAACATTTTCTACTTATTTAAGTAGAAGGCTATAAACACTCACTCACTACGGCAACCATAGCATATATACCAATCCAGTAAAATATATTGCTCCTTCAAACTACACAATATCTTTCTTATCGAGAATACATCACCATATATATCAGCAATACAGAACGTTCCTAGCATGGTAGTGAAACATTTAATCACAATATTTCGTTGCTAACACATATCATTTTATCTTAAACGGTTACAATTAGTACAACTTACGGCTTCAGTCATGTGAGCGTTCGCAAATAAATTAACATATAAGTCAAATTACCAACATTTAATAAAGTTTAGTAAGAAAAAATAAATATGGTTTGACCTAATAATAAAAAAACCTACTTATTTCAAATATAAATAATTTCATATATATGCAGACAAAAAATCAGTACTTGCAGGTAACTAAAAACACAGTTGAAGTGAATATTTTTCTCATATCTAATTTCCATTGGTGCACAGAAAGCCTTGCATAGAATAACGAGAAATATGAAATAATGTTGAAACATGTGCCTCTGATTTACTGCGGCTAAATAACTATGTTATGTTTGACAAGCAGTGCAGCCGTCACGGAGAAAGAGCCTATGACGCGGTTGTTTATCAGGCATGAAATATAATATATTTAAAAGAATAATTAAGTCATAAAACGCAAAATAAATCTATATTGAAGTTTGTATTAATCGGACGGGTAGAGTTGCATTTGAGTATTAAAATAGTTATTAATGCACTAATACAATTCTATTTAATGCTATGAACCACAATTTCTACTGATTTTACTACAATTGAATCGGTCATTTGAGAAACCCCACATGTCACTTTCAAGAAAGAACTGTTCAGTAACATATTACTGAAAATGTATACTTAGATAAACCTTCTGCATAACGTATTCTTGTTTAAAAAGAATTGGTGCACGTTTTACTTCTACCCTGAACGGTTTAAATTCACAGTTTTAATAGTAAATGTGCATAAACCCACATTGTGAAAAATGTGACAGGTGGGGTTTCTCAAATGACCAATTCAATAATTTTTAATCCTAAACGAGAGTAGATATCGAAAAAACTGTCGAACAGTTTTGTTGACGACTGTGTTAACTAATTTTATCAAGACAAAACACACAATGCTTTCAGCTAATTATGTAATTAAAGAAATTCTCATTAATAACCTAATTCGATAAACTTATATAATTGTTTGCCTAGACAAAATTTGACTACATTGTAAGTACAAGTTTTAACAAAACTTGCAACAGTTTTTAGATATCTGTTCTCGTCTAGGAATAAAAAAAATTACCATCGTGAAAGCAGTAAGAAAGATGGATCAGTGCCTTAAAGAATTGTAAATATTTGACTTCTATTTAAGAAGGGACCTATGTGCTGAACTTAGGTACTTTACAACAATATCTCATTGAAGGTAATGTTGGGCAAGAATTTAACACCACACTATAGACAGACGTGCCAGGTTAGCATTCTTCAAATATTCAAGAAATATCCGATAAGACGAAGCGTCACCTAGTTTAGTTGTGTAAAAAAGAAAGTAGTAAGTGTGAAGTTATTGTAAATTAACATTTACTCCTGAACTTAACATGAATGAAATATGCACACTGGAGTGTCACCATAAAAGCATAAGGAAGGAAAACAATTTTTATCCATTAACAGCCTAGCTATATCCTTTCAAAACACTTTTTTGTACGTACTGAAAATTTCGTGTGTGGATTTTAGGAGCCTTTTGGAGTGAGTGGTTCAGTTATTTAAACACTAGTTATTTATTGTTTTTAAGTAAATTGACAAACCCACAATTTTATGACGTTGGCGTTATGGCAAAAGTGACGAAACTATGTGAATTGTAGACTGCGTGTGGGCTATCATGACTCGGATCTCACGTTTCTTTAAACACTTACATATTTCAAGAACGATTATTTCCTAAACTCTAATGTCCATCGGCAAAAAAATGTTAGGGTAATTTTGGAACAATTGATAATTTTATTGAAATGCTTTTCTTTCGAATAGCCCCACTTGTTCACCGATACATATATTATTTCTTAAGAGCTTACATGGGCCAAGCATAACCCTAGAAATGATTGGGTGATCTTAATTTAATTATAGGCATGTCTTAATTTTCCTATTCCTCACAACTCACATTTTCCATAACTTCGATATCTGGGTCTACAATTTACGTGACTTAACACTTAACAGAACAGAAAAATTCGCACGTGTGTGCTTTCAGAAGCTTCTGCGTTGTTACTCTGAACAAGGATGTCATTCCGTCTCTTTCAACAAAGCACACCGTGTCATAAAACACCACGCTGCAAGGTATGGAATGCTAGGTGAAATGTGCCCAATATCATCGAATTATGCGAATTCACTCTACTGAAGTATTCTGATTGACCAGCTACACTGCATAGAACTTATCAAATAACCTTTTAGTTTCTTTCACTGTTATGTATGATTGTCAAACTTAGTTTCATTTATTAAACTACATAACCTTTCTTAATACTTTTGTCAACATTTATTTTTTTTCCTGATGAATTCTTGCGCCATTACGTATAAATACTGATTCTTCGGCTTTTCTTCAATGCTGCATCTCTTTTCCAGGCATGGTTCTATTTTCCCGGAATCGTTCATCTCCCAGCTGAACAACAAACGGTGGCCATATTTACTGGTGTCACACTTCTCGTACAACGTCCGGTAGTAGTTTTCAGGCATGCCGTCACTGTTGAGGGTCACTAAGCCTGTATTTTCGTAAATACTCTTTGTTGTTACATTCTCCCCATTGTATCGTATCTTCAGGCCACGTTT
This sequence comes from Medauroidea extradentata, assembly GCA_003012365.1. Lineage (NCBI taxonomy): Eukaryota > Metazoa > Arthropoda > Insecta > Phasmatodea > Phasmatidae > Medauroidea > Medauroidea extradentata. The sequence goes on along the minus strand of PNEQ01036833.1, from coordinate 47,051 downwards.
CCATGGGCACCAGAACTGTTTCTTGGATTTTCCTTGAACGACGCCCTTAGTTACTATTTCTGAATTGATCTCTTCAGCTTTTATTTGAGAGCAGAAGTTTATTAATCTGTGTGCTGCATCTTCTGCCATCTTCTTCACAGCCACAGGCCATCCTCCGTCACAACTCACTTCCATTAATTGCTGCTCGAAGCTATTAAATATAACTGTAGCAGATTCAGTTAGTATTTTACGTATAATTTCACGTTCCTGTCTTTCTTGCATATAATATATGAGAAGAGACAAACGGTTTAGTTTCTTCTTACGTATGGCGTCCTCAACTTTCTGCCCTGCCATGGAGCCTATTGCCCCTCCCACTGATGGCGCACCCAGAAGTCCTGTGATGAGTGCTCCTGCTCCCATACCGACCATTCCACCCAAGCTCGTTTCTTCCGAGTTGTCCCGACTCTCCTTACCTTCCATGACCAAGTAACTTTTTTTAAAATACGTTTCTACAACGTACACGAAGACCCTCACAAGTTTGTCTCTCCTTTGCTGTGCCCGTTCTTTCTCCAAATCCAAGGATGGAGGACTGATCTCATTCGGTCTGGTGTGTGTATCTGAGTCCTTCTCACTTACGCCACTCTTGTCCATGGTCTGCCCCGAGTCTTCTGCAACAAAGAGAAAAATAACAAACATAATAGGTCTGCAATTTAACATAGTCCATGAAATAAAATCTTCAATAATAATCAATGCATATAGGTAATAATAATAATAATAATAACAAACATTAAAACACTAACGATGTCTTTCGTAAGGCCGCCGCCTGCCACGTGATTCAAATGTGTTGCAGTGATTACGTAAAGTTTCGTTTTCGAAAATTTTCCACATGTGCCCATTGTGCTAATGTACGAAAGAAATCACTCTTCCGACAAGGACAGAATGACACCACGATCATTAAGAACTCCTAACATAGCTAAAAACCGCATTTCAGTCTGACGTACTTCAAAATGTACAAAATAGATGTCTTTAATTCTCAGAGAGAAACGTGCACTAAACTTTGCTGCAGACATTCCACTAATATAATAATATGGTCACCTCCTAAAGTCCCATAGTAAAAATGTATCGGCATAGATTCTTGCACGCTAGCTTAGAGCTTGTCTCATAGTGCCGATGAGGATTTGATGCGCGCTTCAATGTCACCCTTATAACTTTGTGACTACGGATACATCTAAAATGTGTACAGGGTTTTGTTTACATTCTATAATCAATTTGATGGTAATATGCTTCCGTGATGTTGCTAAATATAGCTCTATTTTCCTAATCTGCCAAACGCGTGTTCAGAGCACTATATGTCGTTATTCAAAATTGTGCTCTGGCTATAAGAGTCAGTAATTTCTATTTAATATGCTGTATTACTTTTCATGCATATATTACTAAGTTGTGTATTGCAAATTACTTATCAGGGTAGTTACTGAAAATGATCTCGAGCATCACAACTATGAATCTGTGTGTATTTCTGTAAAAAGTTTATTCTAAGTGTTTTATGACATGTATTTTAATGTCAGGGATATTCTATGTTAAACGTTACTTTATTCAAGTGTTGCATGATTTGTACGTCACCTAATAATATATGTTGTTCATAATGCAACTAAGGTAGTTGGCTAAGCCTCGTTTGTCATATTTTCATATAAATCTTGCTAAATTCTTTATTTGGGAAGATAAATAAAAATCTAACATTATAGTGACAAAGGTTTTTCAAGTTCCCGTTATCTGGATATGTTTAGCACTTTTGAGGCTCAGAAGAGAAGAATCGATAAGGGTGACATTGGCATACTCACCTGGTGCCCTGTCGTTTATATGCCCAAAGCACTGAAACGGCGCGCATTTTTTTCTGACGCCCTGACAAAGCTATGGGGCTTAAAATGGTGATCTTATTTTTTGTGGAAAATAGTCAGTAAAATGCATTACAGGCCCTTGATTAGTTTCATATCTATCTGTCTGAACAATATTATTTTTAGATACATTTGTGTTAAAATGCCGCTTTTAGTCATGTTAGAGGGCCTGGAAATATTAGCTCTACTACACGTTATGTTCTAAAGCAATCTTCCTCTGAAATGTGTTTTATTTCTTTCCGTTCGTATATTTGAATCTTTTTAATAGTTTTCGCCACAAAAGAGAAATTTTAAACCCACTCCTAAGTATTTCGGCCACCAAGATTTGGGGCCTCGTAAACACATATTCTTTTACGAATGTTATGAAAGTTAAAAAACAAGAAATCAACTGTAATATAATATATAATAACAAAAAACAAATTTGAAAGATTTTCAGTAGTTCATCAGACGTAGATTTTCAAAATGCTGTTACTTGCATTCTTTTTTAAATCATGAACTACATTCAGTATTTGTCCGGAAAAAGAAAGTTGATAGTAAAATTATTAACATAAATACACAGTTTACAGAGTAAATTCGTTTTACTTGAGACGTTTGAGGAGACGTACCCTTCAAAGAAATAATATTTACTTCTACGATTTCTGGAAATTATATTATGAATACTATCAAATTTGTATTAATAAAAACCTCTTGTAGACGCGTTATATTATATAATTTTTATTGTACAAAACTACTTATTTATAAAATGCCCCTTTAACAATTCTTTACGCATTGGCTGTTTCATACATAGGTCTACTTGGCCTCGCTCACCTTACTAAAACACACCCGACAAATACAGAATTTAGTTAGAAACTGAACACTAATGGGTGTCTCTAAAACTCGCTGTGAAATAATAAACTTCATAAACCCTTAACACTGCAGATAAAGCACAACTTAAACCAGTGGGTCTAGATGCACGACAATTTACATAGGAGTTCCTTATATAAATTAAGTGAACATTAAGGGCCGTATCTATAAACGGTTTTCGGTTGTTATCCAATCACCGAAAGTCTGTTCCGGCCGAAACACACTATAAACTTCTTTCGTTGGTTGGTTGACTGGCTGGACGTGAAGAGCCATCCACTTTCAGGTAAATGTGGTCAGACGGTGATTCGAAAGCCTGTTCAGCTGTTTTCATTGTTTTTTTATAACGATGGCGGCAGTCTTTTCTGGAATAACCTGTCAAACGATACTTGTCACATAAGTAAATACAAAATTTTTAAAATTATTGTTGATTGGAACGAGTTCATGAATTACGTATATGAAAGTTTATTATAAACAGAAGCTAATGTTAAGTATACCAGAGGCGTTTAAAGTGTATGCAGTATTCCACGGTGTGTTTGCTACAAGGTGGGACTTTTCACTAACCAAAATTGTTACTGTACGTGTATTTTTTCGCAATTATTGCACCTTTGATTTGAAAAGAAGAGACAATTTTGCGTAGAAACAATAACAGTTGTGCGAAAATTACGCTAAACACACGTTAATGAGAACGTTTTCTGTATGTATACATTTTATCTGACATTTTTATGAACTTAATATCTTCGTTAGTTTCTTACGATAATTATGTAAGCTGTAAAAAATAAGCAATTAAATTTAAAATGTTCTCGTACTTTCGTAAAGTGACTCGTGTGACAAGTTATTTCACAGTTGGTTTTTTATTTTACGTTTTATGTATTTCTTTATTGTATAGTAAAAACATTGTTTTTAAGCATTTGTAAAACCTGTACTTTTCTTCGTGTAAACACAGTATTATGCTCACTGAAAAAATCCCTCACAAATACGACTTTAACCGTATTTAACCTTCACTAGAAACATTGCTTACATACCTAACCTATATCCAAAAGTGTATGCAATATTCCATGGAGGGTTTGCTACAAGGTGGGACTTTTCACAAACCAAAATTGTAGCACTTGTATATGTTTGCAATTATTGTACCTTTGATTTGAAAAGAAGAGAGAATTTTGCGTAAAAATAATAACAGCATTGTGCGAAAATTACGGTAAACACATATTAACGAAAACGTTTTCTGTATGTACACATTTTATCTGACGTGTTTAAGATGTTAATATATTCGTTAGTTTCTTGCGATATTTATGTCATCTGTGAAGATTAACGATTAAATGTTAAAATGTTCTCGTACTTTCATCAAGTGACTCGTGTGGCAGGTTATTCCATAGTTGGTTTTTATTTTACGTTTTATGTATTTCTTTATTGAATAATACAAACATTGGTTTTAAGCATTTGTAAAATCTGCACTGTGCTCCATGCAAACACAATATTATGCTCACTGAAAAAATCCCTCACAAATAATATTTTACTCGTGTTTAAACTTCACAAAAAATATTACTTTTCCGTACATAACCTAAATCCAAAGACAACAACATCATCATCTCAGATATGAATAGCAAACGTGAAATGTCAGAAAAGACGATCGAAAATTGCAGGGTGCGTTCCTATATTCATTCTGCGTACTATCCTATGGAAGAAAAATGGTACTATGTTGCCATATTTACACTTCAAGTGGCTGTGGAAGCGCTTTCAGCTGGCAAGCTCCCGAAAGTCGTTTATATGATGCGAGTAGTTGGCAAGCTGCCAGGTGAATGTCTGCTAACAGCGATGAAAAATTTTACGGGCGTTCGTCCTTTTTGAAGTTAGACATATGGGCATTGATGTTTAGGTTTCTGTTTGTAATTACATTTCAGAGGTATCAATTCATCTAGAAATAATAAATAGTAAATTTTGAGAAAAAGGGAGGGAAGCTAAACCGGGTAGAGTGGAGAAATGCGATACCCTAAAAATTAAGTAAAAAAAAAAACCTTTGGTAATTTGTGTGTGCGCCCGCGTAGATTTCTGAAAAAAAAAATAAATAAATAAATAAACACACACAAAACACAATTTAGGGGACGGAGTTCAAAACGGGACAGAGGAGAAGAACGGGGTACCCTAATAAACATTAATACTTGTTTCTGAAATACTATCGCATAAAACTAAATATCCCGCGAACGATGACGCATTTACCTGCAAGTTCTAAGTAGTACTTAGAAATGACGTCAATGCAACGATACTAACACGCGCTATTAAATAAGTATCACATTCCGAGATCTGTATGTATCCATGGTACTTTTGCAAGAAATATGAAACTGAGAGCTACAAGGTCTTTAAGTGGATAACTTACGCAAATGGAAATCCTTTGTACATATTCTAAGAGGGATCCTAATTATTTGTATCAGCTTATATATACTTTTGATAAACAATCGTTGCCCCAGGTAAGAAGCCAATCATGCTGTGACGTCACGACTCCCTGACAAGCTATATTTATTTATGTTTCCTTGGCCACAAGGTTGCCAGGAATTAATTAAACTTCATTGTAAATGTCAATTTTTTTTTAAATTTTGTGCAAAGAGTCTAGAGCTAAATAAATTATTCACACATTTTTCCTCCTAATTTTTGTGTCTCTTAGTACTAGATAAGGCGTCGCAGTACTAGTGCTACATCCTGTAAGAGCTCCCGCAGTCTGTCGCAGAGAAGCACTGCATACCCGCCTCCGGCGAGTCTCACCTGCAAGATACCAACAAAACAGGACATCGGCGCTTTACAGTTCAGCAGTTCACCTGCAATTGGATCGCGCGTGTCCGTGACAGTGGATCGGAAGTGGAGGACCTATGTCCTTGCCACCAAGGTCACCAGATCTCAATCCCTTTATACTTCTTCTTGTGGTGATTCCTTAAGGAACTAGTGTACCGTGAACCAATGGAAAGCTCTCGAGGAATGTATTGCCAGACTGCATGCGCGCGTTGCAGGCGGCGGTTGTGAGTCATGTACGTGCCTGTACTGGGATAGATATATGATAAATTGAATAATGCAACATTTGTTTACGTGCTACTAACGACGTCCTGCCTGCGTCCTTGCATACCGGTAACACCTCTTTCCTCCGTGTTGTCACGTGTGTTGCATACCTCTCGGTAATATGGTTGTACATCGCTAGTGTTCCCCGGAAGAATGTCACCATCTACGAGCTACAAGGGTTGCCTACCTGTCGACATTGGAATAGTGCTCCGACTTTGAAGCGTGTTCGGACAAGTGCACCTTTTTTGTTCCTTAGGCCATTCCCGATCTTAATTTACTACGATGTATTGCTATAAGCGCACAAGTAAAGAAAAAAAAAAGATTACTAAAAAGGCAACTCCATGTTTCCAACGTATGGAAAGGGATGTCGGTTACAATTTATTCCCTGATATGTATCGTCATGAATATGAATTGCATCCGGAAGATAAAGGTTTCACATTAAGTGAGAGATTTTGATCAGCGTCTAACATCTAGGTCTTCAGCGCTGATGAGTGGTGACTTGCGGTGAGAATGGAGCGGCGCCGGAATTATAAGAGAGGAGGAAACGGGAGATCCCCGAGAAAACCCACTGACCAACGGCATCGTCCGACACGATTCACACATGCGAAAATCCTGGGACCGATCCCGCCAGGAATCGAACCCGGATTCCATTCGAATTGGTTATTGATTTAACGTCACTTTACTTGTTCATCAACACAACCTTCACGTTCGATTTACGGCCTTACTCTTGACAATATAATTATTCATTACTCATTATTCTTGATTTATGTCTGGCTAACAGTATTCGCGAGCTTTTCCGCGATTCACATTCCACCCTACTCTTCCTGTCTCTCTCGATATGTTTGAATGGCAGCAACCGGCGCATTTCGTGGCATTTCCCTATTCACTCTAGCTACACTCTTGTCTCGTGTGTGTATTAGGAGTAAGAACTACAATACTACAGAAATTACTAGTCTGGCAGTTGTAGTATGCAGGTGACGCCAACGGAATCGAACCGAAAGATCTTCAGCGGAGGATAGTATTTTTTTTTACTTGTCTGCGACTCGATGAACTGTCAGATCTCCCATTTTAGCACTGGTTGACTTCTGAAAAATAATTTTTTGCTACATAAACACAGATTTTGAACCTCATATACCACAACTTGTATGCCATTTTTCAGGCACTTCCTGGCATTTGCGACGCAAAGTGTCCTTTATCATTTTACACGTCATAGCATCCCCTACGGAGAGTTTTAAACGTCATTCATTAACACCCTGCGTGTGTGTGTATACATACACAAAATTACCAAGTCGTTAGTACATGCTAAACGGGCGAGAGTGAAATCTTGAGGACCAATAGTAAGGAAGGAAAATGTATATGCAACATTGGGCCTATTACGACACATGAGGGTTGTAGATGACCTCATATGTAGAGATTTGAAACTTTAAAATTAACAATAAAAATCAAGAAGCAAATTTCATAAAAAGTTATTTCGTGTTCATACATTACTTAGGGGGGGAACTATGTTAGTTATTCGACCTCGTCAGTTTATAGAACATCGTTTCGTCTCCTCACTACACTAGAGGTTACGCGGGGCGGTGACGAATGTTGGATGCTATGGCCAATTATGTCCCGGCTCTATGTCTTGTGTACGAACTCTTTACGTCTCGTGGAAGCCAATAGGAGGAATGATATATAAGCACCAATAGACGGTGCGTATGGTTTGTGGTAAAGGGATGCCAAAAGGCGGTGCGTATGGTATTGTAGAGGGTAAGAAGTGTAGAGGAGTTCTACGACCTCGGCAGTTGACAGAACATTTTTAGAGGTAGTGTGCAGAGTGGTTCATGGTCGAGGGAGTAAGAGGAAGAGTAGGAAAAAAGTTCGGCGAAATGACGAGGTCGTAGAAGTGACCTTTTCTGACTTAGGGACTAGTTACACCCTATTGGCAACAACTGTGTGACCATCCACCATGGCGATATAAGATGAAATGCAAGTAATCAGCACGCAAAAATTAATATAAAAGATATTCTTTGGAATAAACACTAATCCCAAATGTTACACAGAAATCACATTTTCAATTGGAAGTGAATGTGTGGAAACCTGGGAGCTAGGCAACCCGAAACACTATCGTGCACGACATGTCAGTTTCTTAACGCCGAGTCCTAACTGGATTCCCGGATGTTCCGCAACCAACAGTACACGAAAACACAACATTAGGTTTCTAAATTAATTTTTGACAAAAAATTGTCCGATTTTAATAATCAAGCTTCAAACGAAATATCAAACTATGGCATTAAAATATATTTAAAAAAACTGCTGCCTACTAATGCAATATATTATAAAATCTTTAGTTAAATCATTTCTAAACTGATTTTAAATTCGTTTATTTCAATTGTAGGACCATTAATTCTATTCCCTAATTAAAATTTCGAAGCATAATTTTGTTCGCAAGAGAAAGTTTAAGCGTGGTCTGTTAATCGAGAAAACCTTGTGGCGCGAGTGTACTTTTATTGGACGTTACATCTCGTCCATAGCGAGGTCATTTAAAACACAACTTTACACAAGGTCAGGCACTAGGACAGGAATCGGTCATGGCTATTGTTAAGGAACTATCCTAGCATTCCTCTGGTCTACTTTGGAAAACGATGTAAAACATAAAAAAGGGTGTTCGGAGCCAGATATTTACAAATGTGTCTTCCCGAATGCGAGACCAACTTGTTACTCTTGCGTAAACCTTGCTTGATCACGTGACGGAGCAAACTTACATAACGCCAGTAGGTTACATTTAACTAACCTGGTCTCCAAACTACATGAACAAGCCTTAACTGTGTTACATAATTGTAGGTAAATTATTACAATGAAGCGATATGCGTCTTGTGTTCGAGAGATCACAACTCATTCCTTAACGCAGGGCATAACATTGCTGTGCCACTGGTGCGTTGGTATTTGTTTATCTAAGTTTACTGTGTGGGAACATTATTGGTACGAGTACACAAGAACCTATTTTTTATGTAAAATAAAACATTAACTGATACATTAGATCTTGCCTCATGGTATAGAACAATGATTGTGTCAACCCGAAAAAACATTCGTAGACCGTAATATTTTAATACGTCTACATTTTTCCGGTTTTGCAGTTTACAGACTTTACTTACTAAAATTATTTTGAAAAGAAAATAAAGGTAAGAAGGATTACAGTAGTTGAATGTGATTTTATCTTATGTAAATGGCGAGAAGAAAAAAAAAACAAGGATTTTTTTTCTAAAGTAAGGAATGGGTAAGTTGTTTAGGTGGATGGTAGGGTGTGTGGAGTGTGTATCGGGGGTGAGGAAGTAGTAATTGTATGTCGTAGTAAGTGGATTTGTGTGACCTGCATGATTTAAAAAATAAACGTATCATTTTTCTTAGCATGGTGGTACAGGTGGTTTTCCTGTCCGCCATGTTTTACTGTGCTACTAGCGGCAGAAATTATCCCTTGGAGTTTCATAACCTGCAGCATAATTAATCTAAGTGATACAGACAACCTTATCGAGGGGTGGCCAATGAAAAAAAAATCACAATACGTCTACATTTTTTCCGGTGTTGCAGTTTACAGACTTTACTTACTAAAATATATATTTTTTTAATTGGCCAGATCTCGAGAAGGTTGTCTGTATCACTTAGGTTAACTCTGCTGCAGGTTAGAAAACTCCAAGGGACAATTTCTGCCGCAAGTAGCGTATGCTTAAACATAATGTATAAAATTGAATGTGACGAGAATAAAGGTGGTGATAAGATTGAGGAGATGGCGTAGGTCAGGGAGGGGTGGAGAAGTGAATATAGATGGCAGCTCTAAAGTAAGATCTTACGGACTTACGTCAAGATCACTTGCATTACAGGATTTCGGGCGTGTAATATGTGCCTTCCATATTAAGATATTTCTTCCAGACTCACCTAAATTCACACTTACGGGGGAGCGAAAGGACAAGAATATATAGGGCCCACGAAAGGCTTTTGGCAATTTATTTGACATATAATCTTTTTTTTTTTTTTTTTTACTTATAGTTGCTTTGCTACATACCACTAAGTCTCCAAACTTGTATGGGCACTCTTTCCGATTTTCTTAATTTTTTTGCAAAACACGTTTATGGGTTTTAAACAAATAATCATACGTGTCTTCCCCGATCTCAAACAAATTTACCTGTGAATTTCCATCAGCTGCTAATGATTCATTGCCCCACAAACCAATGAGAGGGTGAGTAACCACTCATTTAAACATGACCATACCAGTTGCCGAATGAGGGAAGTGGTTCAATGCTACATTAAGTAATGCCAAGTGCTAATCCCATTTACGTCATTTAATATGGTGATAGATGGTTAACTCACTCTTTACAGACTTGTTCAACCTCTCCATCAGGTTTGGATATGGATAATACGGACTGGAATGCATCTACTTCCCCGATAAGTACGATGCATTGTCACAAACTAACATTTACAGTCTCCCGAATACTTGAAGATATTATTTTGTAATTTGGAAGAGATGATTAATGCTTTCATTTCTCTCAACAGCTTAACAAAAGCAAAGTGGGAGAATCCACCCACCATAATTAACACACAAACATTACTGGATCTAGGTAGGGGACTGAAGATGTCTATGAACAATCTTTGCCAAAATTTCTCTGGTGGCTGAACCGAATAGTGGCCCACATTACTACACAGAGAAGTTGCTTTGTGCACTGGCAATTGTGACATGCCTTCACGTATTCTTGGATATCACCCTGCATAGCATTCCATAAGAATATTTTTAATTTTTAGTTCAGTCTTTCTACTGCCTTTACTGTCCCCCGAAGGCGAATCATGAAAGTATTTTAAAAACATAAGTGAAATTGCCGTAGGAACCCACACTCGCATCTTCGCTTTGTTTGTTACCAAACAAATAATCCCTTTGTACATCTTAAACTTACCACCCTTGCCCTCAGCTGTATCCTTCAACAATGTCTTTCCTTCAGGGTCTTCCTGCTACCATTTTTTAATATCGACAAAACTCTCAGGGATTAAATGTTAAACATAAAAATTTCGCTCTTTTCCTGAGCTTCAGACTGTACCTGAAATTCTGCGGGGTCGTACATGTGGGACAACGCATCCGCGTTACATTCTCTCTCCCTGGAACATGTATAATTTTAAGTTTGAAGCGGGTAAGCCACATTATCCACCTCTCTATTTTGCTTAGCTGTTTAGGATGGCTGAACAGCCACGCCAACGCCTGGTTGTCGGTTAAACAATTCAAACTATGCATGCTCCACGTAACATTCGAATTTCTCCATGCCATAAACACATGCGAGTGCCTCCTTGTAAGTACGGTAGTTTTGGTCAGTTCTCGATAAGCTCTTGCTCGCGAAGGCAACTAGTTTCCTCTCACCCTCTTCACAATGCAGTAACACCACACCTATCGCCAAAATGCTCACATTAACCTGGATGATTAACCTACGCTGGAAATCTGGAATTTGTAGGAGGGTGAGAAATGATATACTTCAGGTACTCAAAACTGTTCTGCTGCTCTGATCGCAGCAGATAATCAACATTCTTCTGCTTGACGTGATTCAAAGGGGCACACAATTCAGCATAATGGGGAATAAATTTTGAAAAATATCCTTATTTTCCCAAAAATCTCATGACCCCTTTAATATTCTTCGGGCGTGGGAAGTTTACAATGGGACTTATCTTATCTGGATTCATCTAGACTTTACCACGCTTTACCACAAAACCCAAAATCTTGATTTGCTTTTTCGACCAACACACTTTCTCAGGGTTAACAGTATAGTCCACCTCGTTTCGAATTCTCCAACATCTTACCTACATGTTCAAACTTGACAAAACTTGATGTGAACTCACAAATGTCATCCGAAAATGATATTACTAATCTGAACTGATAGCCTAACAGCATCGTCCGGCACGATTCCCATATGCGAAAATCCGAGGACCGACCCCGTCGGGAATCGAACCCGGATCGCCTTTGTGGAAGGAAAACTTTGAACATGAATAGATAGGTTTTGAAGGTTCTGGGACAAGGGCTGAAGGCTGTAGCGCAATGGCGCCGTGACCTTACTTTTTGCTGACTTCATCAATTTTTTTTCTGCCTTCATTGGGTTGGGTTTACTCGGGAATCCCCCGTTTCCCCCACAACTTCATTCCGGTGCTGCTCCACACTCATCACATGTCACCCCTCAGCAACGCTGAAGACCTCGATGTTAAGCGCTGACCAGAATCTCTCACTCATCCTATGGTTTCCATAATTTTGCTTACGAATGTAAGTAACTTGTTATTATTTGTCTTTTATTTTTAGCATTATATAAAATACATTTTGTAAAAACATTAGACAACCATTATTTTACAGTTGATGCTATTTTCTTTAAAAGGTGCATCTGATGTGACCTTGGCACAAACGGTAGCTTTCTGCGACTGCAATCATGATGACTGAAGTCACAAACACTTCCTCTTGATCGTAAGACACTAAAACCTTGTCTGATTCCGCCAGTAACTAAAAACTGGGTTAGAACATAATGTGTAAAGTGTTGCATATTATTTCATGAATAAAACTAAATTACCAAGTACCGCGTAATGAAAAAAATTGTAAGCCAGAAAGTTATGAATTGAAACAATGACTTATTTTAATTTTCACTAACTTACTTGCTTTTAAAAATAATAATTTGTTAAAAAGAATAACTTTATATTTAAAGTTTTCCGCAGCCTTTTATTGGACAAATAAGTCTCGCAAAATCTCGGTAGTATAATTTGTGTCTATTAAGAGTGTATCTTAACACAAAGTAACGAGACAGCGCACGGCGATCTTTGAAATAACTGTGCAATGGGAGTGCATGACTGGATTTAGTTGCTTGGACATACTCCATTGCGAAATAGATTAGTGTCGCGCGCAGGCGAACGAGACGAATTATGAATCTCTCCATTCCCCAGCTCACTACCTAAACTCTCGGGTGCCAAGTTGGGCACAACTGACGTCATTGTCCAACTGGAGAGTAAAAAGCTGCTGTCACCGCTATCCGTCCTTGAAGAGCACGCGCCCAGGCCATCACCGTGTCTTGGTAAGTTTTTTCCCGATTTAAGAATATTTGAAACACTGTAGACATTGGCGTTAATGCACTTGAGTCAATCAGGCTTTTTCCTTTTTGCGTTTCTTTGTTGTTCTATCATAACATAATAACAATTGCCCTTTCATAATATTGATGATAATCGCTCGCTAAAATAGCTCCACACTGCGCTATTATTACATGTAATTACTGTAAACTATTCTGCTGCATATTTTGTAATAACTTTCACTAGGTTACGAACTATTTTACTAGAGTCAGCATAATGATAGCCTGACTTCATGGCTCAGTGACTTGAGCTCTGGGCAGGAGGGCAAAGAGTCCCGGGCTCGATTCCCGGCCGGGGAAACAAATTCACATTTATAGGTCGTTCGGGATAAAGTGAGCGCTAAAAATGTAACCTTTGAAAAATATCACTAGGCTTTACTGCATATAATTCAACATTAACTCTAGTTGCCTTACTGCTTGTGTGGTTGGCAACGAAATTACACAACATAGTTCCATGTATTTTTTTATTTAACTACAACAATACTGAAACAAAATCCAACGAAATCGACATAATTGTATTTTATACAAGTAACAAACCTTTTTTTTTTTGCCAAACTGTACAGATTCCTACAGACTCCACAATTTATCTCACACGCGCAAACATAAAGTGACGTGTCCAGAGAGGTTAGACATTTCCCGTCATTAGCCGTTACGCGCGGAAAGATACTAATTAATTGGAAATATAACTTTAAGCAGGGCTTTGCGAGTGCTCACTTTATCCCGAACTGCCCATACCTTCCCAAGGTTCATGACTGGGAGTTGTGTTTCCCACTTATCCCCATCCTGCGAAACACAATGGCGCACCACCACAGTATTACCCTCGCGTAGTTGCGCCTCGGGTGTTCTCTTTGAGGTTCGAACTATACCCGTCGTACGGTAAGTTGAATATTGTCACGCATCTGCGAGTATGAAAATTGTTCGTAATAAATAATTTTAATTTGAGTTAAACACGTCTGTTATACAGTAGATGGATCATGGTTGGGTTGACATTGCTGTCGTAGAAATAGTTCGCCTGTATATTACGAACAGCGGCTAAAATATTGAAAAGCGTTTAATGGAATATGTACATAATTTGTTCATTCTCAGGAAATGAAATAAAATGTGTATTTACATGTAGCATATATAACAATATTTTAGAGGTGACGTAGTTACTGGCGGCGGATGAACGATGCATGTCGGCTTGCAGTGCAGACGTCAGCCTGGCAATGTTATTGACGTTTGGCGGAAGGATACATAGTTGATGTGAAAACAGATCCACGCTAGAAGCAGGACTTCCAGAAGGTATCAAGTTACCGTACGACGGGTACAGTCTCCGGGCTGGAAACTCATCCACTACCCGCCGTTCAGCATAATGATGTGGTTATTTTAGATGTTCAACTCACCTGACACACAGTCTCCAAGTGACATCCTTGATCTCGACCAGTGGCACGAGTAGCAACTATCATCCTCCCATATCCGCATATTCTCTCGAGTGAATAAGGTGTCTGTTGTAGTAATGTGACGTGCGCCGATCCAGTACCTCGTTCGTTATGCTAGGTCCTCCAGTTGATTCTCGTCTAGAAAAGATGAATAGGGTGCATTTTGGTAGTTGGAAGTACAAATTGAGATTATGGCTTGCAAGGCAGAGGCATCCTTCTAATATTAAGGAACATTTGCTACAAATAATGTAACTTAATATTTTTTTTTTTTTGCGTTCCATGCATTTTTATGTATTTTTTAATTGCAATCATATTAGCTGTATCATTTTTAATCAGTAAATTATTCTTATTTTTAAACAGTTTCTGCATTTAAATCTAGCAACGTTATTCAGTATTAATTTGTTCAGCCTTCTTTTATTTACGGTGTAACTTAGTTAAGGACACAACACATATTTACCCACTAAAATATTCAGTTCAGTTGGAAAATATTTTAGTACAAAATTATGTTAGTAGAGTTATTCTTTTAGGTTTCTTGTATTTGTGCTCGGATGAAAAAACAGATTTATTTCCATTAACAATAACGTGAAAAACATTACATTTGAAATCCTCACAAAAATATATGTTCTAAAATGTGGTATATAAACCAATACTGTACAAGTTGCTTGCAGTTGTGAACTTCTTGCTCTTTTTTTTTTTTTTTTAAATTTATCTCGCTAAAATAACATAATTATAAAGAGTTACTAGTGGTGAAACTGTGCTTGGTTTCGCCCCAGTAATCTCCCAAACACAGCTACCGGCAGAAATCTGTACTTCTTTGAGCGTGTTGAAGCTCGGTAAGCGAGGCGAGCGTTCTATGCAAGACAATAGAGGGTGAACGAAGTTCCCAGCGGGACAAGAAATTTAACTTTACTGATGAACGAGAAATTTCAAACTGCTTTATTCAGTGATGTGATGAGGAGACAAAAATTTTGCTTTCTCTGAGCACTTTCAAAAAACAGCTGCAGAATTGCAAATATATACTACCGGAATTAGTGAAAGATCCATGTACAGAACGTGCAAAACCAGGAGATGGCAGTCAAAGTACACAATAGAAAACGTTCCTTGCCAAAAAATAATTTATCGCACTTAGGTAATTATTTTAGAGGAACAATGCCACCATTTTAAATCATTAGAATGTCGGCCTTTAATTTACTAGACATATTTTATGTTATATTTTACGAATCGACAAAGCAGACGGCATAACTTCGTACAAGGCATATAGTTGGCGTTGCCTGATTTATATTGCTTATGAGTTTCTGTGATAATTTGCAGAAACAAGTGACTTGCTTCCGTCCAACAAATACAAGTAAAACTCTAGCACATGAAGTGAGAGTGTGGCAGTCATAGACTGCGTTAAGAATGCAATATCTGTGACAAGTCATGTGGCAAATTTAGTTGAATATCAATGTATGGAGGTTACGGAAGATAGTGAAGAATTCTAAAATAACTTATAGAAATCCCGCAATTTAGCATAGTATAACAAATCTTAGGAAATGTTTTTCAGATTTTCAACAAACTTGGTACACATAACCTACATGCAAAGCTGACTTTATTGTAGTGTAGTTCGTTCAATCTGTGTTCATATTTTCAAAATGGCGGTGATCTATATATTTTTAGCATAGTATTACATATTTTAGGAAATATTTTTCAGAATTTCGCCAAACTTGGTACACGTATACTACATTTAAAGCCGACTTAACTTTTGCGTAGTTCGTTCAACCGGTGTTAACATTTTTGAAATGTCGGCCATTTTTATAATTTTGTGCTAATCATCACGTATCTTAGGAAATATTTCCAACATTTCATCAATCATTGTACAGATATACTGTATAGGAATCTGACTTTACTTTTGACTATTCCGTTTATGCTGTGTTCATATTTTAAAAATGGTGGTCACCTTTATACTTTTTGCATAGTATTACATATTTTTTTTCAGAATTACATCTAACCTAGTACATATTTACTGCACAACAAGATGACTTGACTTTTGAGTATTTCGTTTATCACATGATAATATTAAAAATGGTGGCCATTTTCATATTTGTAATATAGTAACCACATACATTGAGAAATGTTATTCTGAATGTTATCAAACTTATTCTACATATACTGCATACAAAGTTGATTCTACGTTTCTGTATTTCGTTCATTCTGTGTTTATAATTCAATAATGGTAGCCAATTTTATAATTTTTTGCCTAATATGACTTCCCTGTTGAAATATTTTCGGGAATTTTATGAAACTTGGTACACATACTATATACAAAGCTGACTTTACTTTTGCGTGCTTCGTTAATTGTTTTTTAAATATTTTGAAAACGGCGACTGTTTTTTATCTTAATGATAGAAAGACATCACAGAAAATTTTTCCCCAATATTTGATTAAACTGGATACTCGCATATTACCTAGCAATCTGACTATTCATTAGTATATTTCGTGTATCATACTTATAAATCAATATTATTAATTTATATTCCTAGATTGCTAAATGATTTTATCTGTCAGATTTGAATTGAACCCACTTTGAGGAAAGTAGGATTATCAGTTGTGCTTGTAACAACTTGTTAATCTTAGTAAAATATCAGTGAACCGTCGTCTCGATAACGTTGATAAACTCCTTGAACTCTTGGCTGACGCCCTGATCGAAGCTAATAATTAAAGACAAGTGTAAATAATCATAAAGCGATATTGCATGCAGTGCCAATAAATTGGCAATTGGTAGATATGAACAAACACATTTCCTGTAAAAATATGGAAGTTACAGGTACATATATTTTAGCATATAAACCTACCTATATATAAATCACTGCCAGTCGTTTCAAACAAGTTACAAACGAAAATGAAATATTTATATTTGACTCATTCCATCAATTAATTCTAACGAACAATGAGAAAACATTTGTGATCAAAGTGCTATTTAGCATTGACGTACCGCCACTTGAAGTGAAATAAAGAGAGATTTTGTACAGCACATAAAATCTAGGTCTTTTGAGTTGGTGAGGGGTTACGAGATGTGAGTATGGAGCAGCGCCGAAATGAAGGGGCAGGGGAGACAGGATATCCCTGAGAAAATTCTCCAACCATCGGTATCGTCCGGCACGATTCCCATATGCGAAAATCTGGCGATTGACCCCACCGGAAATCGAACAACGATCACCATGGTGGTAGGCTGAGTGCAACTGCTGCCACGTCCGCCGCTCGAATGTTTTGAGCAAACATCGTAGCCTACAAGGACAATACAGGAAACTCATCAGAAAGACACGAGACGTGTTATTTGAATCCAGCTCTCTCCGATATGTGTGCTGCTCCTTCTGCAGTAGCACATTTCTCTGTGTGTAGTTTCAGTTTTACACATTGCATTTGTATAAATTGAAATGTAATAGTGATTTCTTATAAATTGAAATGTTGTCGTGATTTTAGAATACATACACGCTATTATAAGTATTATTTTGATAAGTTAAAACCTAAAATATTAATAAACACATTCTTAAACAATTAGCCTAAGAGAAAGACATTCCATAAAGTTGTAACTACCATAGGAAACAGATACATAAGAATGTGAATTTTTCTAGTGTCGTCAGCTCTCCCCGTTGGTAACATGTCTCGAGCTTTAACAATGCTAAAATTGCTCCAGTTTCCCATATTGTCTTCTTACGATATTTGTTTTTAGGTTTGCGCATATACTGCCGGGCCGTTCTGTTCCCGCATACACGGGAGAGGGGGGGAGGGGTAATTATGAACAGACCTTGCCTGTGGCGAGCTATAGTATATGAATCATATTGGAAACCTACATGCACAAATATGTGATGGTACTCGGTTTCGCATACCCTCAGTCAGCCAGTCAAAATTCGAGAGAGAATGCAGTGTTTATACAATGAAATTGACCTCTCAATTAATTTATGACCAAATATTGTGACTGCACTTCAACAAACTTGTACAACACCTTAACAATGTTAAAATGTTTGGTGATATTGGGAAACAGATGTGTAATAACCCAAACACCGTCTCATACCAAGATACGAACATTTAGCTAGAGTCTCAACGTTATAATAATTTCATTTAAATAAAATTCGCACTGCGTTAGTAGAATTGGAACTAACATCAATAAACTATTCTCCTGAAGTCTGAATATGGTCTTTGACAGTGGAATAATAAATAATACATATTAAGGTAATGTATTTCCTACTTAATAATCATGTCCTTGGATAATCACAATAAATGGCTATTATATAAACGCTTGAGTTCATTCCCTGTATCTCTATGTATAAAACAGAACCCAGACTGACCGACTGACTGACACACCAAACCACAGCCAAAACCGCTGGACCTAGAAGTGTGAAATTTTTTGTGTGGTTTCTCTTTAGGTCGTAGGCGAGCACTAAGAAGAGAATTTTCGAAATTGGTCCCCTAAGGGAGTGAAGAGGGATGAAATGAGTTTCATAAGATTCGTCTGCATGGCTCGAACCCGACAGCCTATCGTCGTAATTTTTACTTCAATTGGTTAATAATAAAACAACATATTGGCCAATGTTATGGTTTTCGAAATTCAACCTTTGAGGGGTTGAAAAGATCTGAAATGTGTTTCCGATTAATTGCCGATATCTACCGAATCCTTTGGAATACAGAGTTGCTATTACTTCAAAATAGTGTTGATGTGAATGCCTAAATAGCTGTTTTTTGATTTTTCGAAATTCGACTCCCAAAGAGTAAAAAGACGGGGAATGTGATTTTTATTAATCGCATGTACAGCTTGAACCCAATGGGCTATCGTCATGATTTTTACTTCAATTATATACATATACAAATATATTAACACAGGGCTTTAAGACGTTCCGAAAATCTTCAATTAAGGGGGTGAAAAAACGAGAAATGTGTTTTCGATTATTCTTCCATAACTATCAAGCCAGTCGAGATATCGAAGTGATGTTTGCTTCAGAATGATGTTTACGTAAGGAATGGAAATATATTTCAGGATACTTTCCAAATTCGACTCCTAAGATGTAAAAAATGGTTAAATAGTTTTCGATTCGTGATCGATATGTATATCAGTCTTATTGAATTTTTAGATATTGACGCGATTTTTGCTTAAAATTAATGCTTACTTAAATTTTTGAAAGGTTGTTTATTGATTTTTCGAAACTTGACACCTAAGGGGATGAATAGTTATGAAACAGGATGAAGGGTGTTTTCATTAATCGTCTATATATTTTATAATCAACGGAATATCGTCACGGTTAGCCTTAGTGGTCTATTAAATTTTTCTTTTTCGAAATTCTTATCCTAATTAGGTGAAAACACATGGAACGTGTTTTACAAAATTCCACGAGCGCTATAGAACCCCTCGAGGATAGAGTTGTTTATCGTTTTATGATAGTGAATACGTAAATGCTCGTAAACAGATTTCAGAAACATTTAAAATTCGAACTGTTAAGGTTGTGAAGATATGGAAAAAAAATAATGAATCGTCGTTTACGCTTTGTCTCAATGCGTTGTCGTCGTGATTTTCACCTCAATTTGATACTTACACAAATGTTTAACCTATAACGGTAAGATTATGCGAAATTCGATCAATGATGAGGAGAAAAGACGTAAAATGTTATCATTTATCTTTTATCCAGTTGAGATATTGTTTTTTTTTTTTTGCTTCAGAATGATGCTTACGTAAAAACGAAAAATAATTATCTTAATTTTTATACTGAGAAAATAACTCTAAGATACCCTGGACGGGGGATGCTGATAAGTCTTAGCAAACCTTTCAAAGCAGACGATGAGAAAAAGCAAGTCCAGCCATAGAGAAGTAATTTATAGGAAAGTTAACATTCTGCAATATTATCGTTACATGCTGTTATACATCCTCCATGTGCCCAGTCAATAAATATTTTTTAATTTTTTAAATGAACTTTCGAAGAGGTACGAAGTGAAGGCACAGTTAAAAACGGTCGTGCTCGAGATAAACGAGTCATCATAACACGTATATTACTTATACCATCTAAATACTCTCTTATACTCGTCTATATTTTTATGACTATAAATAAGCTCCGGGGCAGTAATTAAGAGTGGCAGGGTTAGACTTAAAACAGTTTTTAGCTATAGGTACTTAGCCTGCAGCAGAATGAGCTCAATCTGTAGTTTGGTTATTCTAGCACTTAATTGCCGAGCTACTAATCTGGTGTACAAAGAGGTCCTTCAGGTGAATAAATATACACTATTACGAATAGTACATGCTGGCAATGCCACGGATGGACTGTTAGCTTATATCTCATAAACTACAGTTTGTTTGTTCGTCTTCTATGCGGTTTTATACCAGTCATCCGATCGCGATGAAATTGCTGTAAAAATGGGGGGGGGGGGGAGGCAAAAGGGGTAGAAAAGTATACCAGATATATTTAGTGAAAAAATATACTTTTATAAGTTGTGCTTGCGCCCACGAAGGTTTCTACCAATTAATTTCGTTGGGTGGGGGCGGGGGGAGAAGAGGTAGGAGGAAGCAGAGGGCAAAACGGTGTAGAGGGGCGGAACTTGATACCCAAAAAAAAAATACATTTTATGCGAAAGATGTTGGTAAGTTGTGTGTGCGACCACGAAGATTTCTACCAAATCAAAATCAAAATGTAAATTGGGGGAAATATAAGTTAAAACGGTGGTACAGAGGCAGAACAGGGTACCCAAACAATTGTGGGACAATTTTCTCGAACGTATTGTTTCAGATATATTTTCGGATTAAATTGAAAACCTCGCAAACGAAGTTGCGGTAACCAGCTAGTAAGTAATATAAATTTTCGATTTCTCTTAGTACACAATGCAATGTAGACCTATACATGTTTCCCACCTTCTGACATGGTTGACAATGTAAGTGGGTAAAGGCCGAGGGAAAGAGTAGGCTGACTGCTCGACTAGCGAGACGCTCCTGTTGCCCTCCGACCCGAGAAATGTAAGAGGTGTTGTGAGATGTGCGTGGAGTAGCGACGGGATGAGAGAGGCGTAGAAAACTAGAGTTCTCTGAGAAAAATCGCAGGCCACATTCGAAAAATCCGGGCCAAGACCCACCTAAGAGAGAGTCTAATGTAACCCCAGGACAACCGCGGCTCCTCCGCTTATACACAATAATTGTTACAAGTTGTCTTTGTAAATAACCAGTCGCACTTGTCTATTAAAGCAACAAAAATATCACACAAAAATTATTGATTCAATAACCTACCTCCAACAATAAATCATATTTTATTATTGCCATGTTGGAATTCTGGGACGCAACTAGGATTTCTGTTTGGAAAGGGGCTGCCACATTTTGCTATTTCCCCTCTCCCCCTAATTAAAGCGTTGGATCCCGGAGTCCTTCCCCAGGAAAATTTTGATTTTAAGGTACAAAGGGGCACTCTTTAAGCATTTTACATGCCTCAATGCAGAATATATATCTGGCAGAAAATGTTTTCTTTTAAATGGATTTCTGTAAACAAATTTACGAGGACATCGACAAATAACTTTTAAATACCAGAAGGAAATGTTATGCTGTATAACTATGATTTAAATGATTAGTATTTGATGGTTCAATCCCTGGCCGGATCACTCCGGTTTTTCGCAAATGGAAATCGCGCGAGACGACGTCGCTAGTCGGCGGGTTTTCACGGGGATGTCCCGCTTCCCTCATCCTTACATTTCGCCATTGCTCAATATTTACATTGTTCACCCTCATTGGCAATTAATGCCATAGCTTTTTACAGCCACCCAAATATCTACACATTGCTTCACAAACACAACATTATTAGTGTACAGTGCTGTGTATGCATAAACCGCAAACAAAAAGGATGTGCTCCGGGGTGTCCTTCCCAGGTAAAATTTGGATTTTGAGATGTAAAATGGTGCTCGTTATGGCGTTTCCAGACAAAAAAAAATTGAATTACATAAACAAGACATTTTAAAATTTTTACAAATAAATTGTGTCTTAAAAGTGAATTGTGGTTATAAAAATATTAACATTTTTAAGCTTCTGAGTCTGCATGTCTTTCTGTATACACACACACACACACACACACATATATATATATATATATATATATATATATATATATATATATATATATATATATATATATATATATATATATATAGGCTCATGTAACACATAAGTAGTCCTTTAATTTTAATAGTCAGAAGCCAAATTTCACAAACATTAAGAATCTTGATCATTTTAATTTACGCACGTTAGAAAAAAGCATTTAACACAAAGCTATCACCACAATAAAATACTTTTATAGATTTTTGTTACACGTTTGTATACAGCTGTACTACTGCGATTGTTCATTTGGCTGTCCCCAATTAGGCTACTCGTATTCATTCGTCGTTACTTCATTTTACAGAACGTACCTATAATATTTTCAACATATTTATGTGGATGTTGGCCAAAGCTAGTCCATTGAGACTGGCCTGCCCTGCGGATCTATATAAGGTGTAAATAAAAGAGGGGGTTGGAGGCTCGCATTCATAAAATTGATATTAATATATCAAATGTATGTTTAATATTTTAGTACCGTCAACTGGGGTCAATAGGGGGGGGGGGGTTGGGGCGTACAGGGACAAAATTTCAAAAATATTCCTAGTTTAGAACTTTATCTTAAAATTTATTATATTATTTCAATACAATTTCTCTTTGTAAAATTATTAACTGCCAACCCTAAGGAAAAACTCTGTTTTTAAAACCGCGTACTGGAACTTTTGATTTTAATTTTTGTCCCTATTCACCCCAGTGTCCCTACTGTCCCCAGTTGACGGTAGCAAGTTTCATGATTTTATTGACTGCAAACAACAGCTCGATTTGTTGTAGTCTAGTCATTTTCATACAAAACACATTTCAACGCCCTACTGCAGGAATAAAACTGCATAAAAAGTTACACTTTATAGAAACTGAAATCGTATAATACATTATATCTTGAAATACAATCAATGTATTTTAAGATAAAGTGCAAAATAAAACACTCAACTGGGGTTAAAAAAGGAAAGTATTCGCTAGTAAAACAGCATAAAGTTTGAAAACTATATAATTTTTAAAAACATTTACATTACACACACATTACATTATTCACTTATCGCATCTTCTATTTCCAACTCTTAGTTAACTTCTCATGTGTTGGCTGACAAGTCCTTGCATTCGGCGACGTATTCGAGGAGGTGGCAACCCAGCCACGCCGCCAGCCCAGACAAAAAGTAGTATTTTTTAAATTAAAATCTGCCTGCGCTGATCGCGGTACAAAACACAGGAAACATATTTTTAGCCATCACACAAACTTCTACTAACCTCGGGAAGGGAGGTCACTAAACTCCCACAATTTCGTGTTATGATGGAAATAGGAAATATTAATATTCTTTGCCTGACAGCACAAACTGCCGATGACCTCAGGAAGGGATGGGGTTCACTCAGCCCCAGTTAGGGTGGAAACAGGTAACATACAAATTTGGTTCTAGCGAAAACAAAATTCTCACGCCATCCTTCAAACTAATTCCCTGCTCATGGGAAAGTTTCTTCCAGCTAGGGGAGGTACAGAGATCAACTCACAGCTGCAAGCTGTGAGAGTTCCATATCCCGCCAACACTCCTCCGAAGGTTTTACACTCTAGATGTCTTTGAATATGATGCAAAGGAATTATATTGCGTTTATTTTCCCAAGTTGCTGGGCTCATCGGTAAACATTTCCATTGTGTCGATAAGCTATTTTGTTTACATGGTACGACGGCCTCTGGGTAACAAACTGTATAGGTCTTCAAAAATCAAAAATAAAAGAAATATCAGTCCGTTGCAAATATAATTTATATTGAAACTATATTACCTTTAAATAAATGAAATGTATTACTGCCACACATGATCACGGTACATTCACTTTCAACACATTTTTGCATCATATACAACACACAAACATTTTTAAATATTTCTCTTGCCAGGAAAAAAAAACATGTCTCTCTCCAGTCTCCATAGATAAAAAATATTTTTTTTGCCTTATTGATTGTCCAAAGCATCAATTTATATGTAACAGGGAACTGAATATAAATAAAAAATAAAAATATAATATAAAAATGTGGTTGTCAAATGATTAAAAGGATAACACATAAACAGAGTAATTTAAGTTACAAAACATATGCTATGGTTAAGATACAATTTCAATTTAAAACAAAAATATATCAAACCCTACAATAAATGTGATGGTCCCATTACAAAGTCTATAATCATTAAAATAAATCTGTTACCTTTATTCACTCTGGCAAATGAGCTGAAGTCTGTTAAGTCTCTTTGAAACAAATCATTTAAACCATACGTTATTATTTTTCTTCTAGGAAAATTATTTCTGCGAGGACCATGGAGCTCACAGGCCAAGTCTTCAATACTCATGTCTATATAAAACTACCTTCTTCCAACTCTTCTGTTACTGATATAATTTCAGACGCGTGACTATTTTTTCCAGCCCGTTGAGATGCTATTACTCTAGTAAGCGTAAACGAGCCACCAGTTCATTGGGATTGTTCCACTAAATATAATTAGCATTCCTAGCATGTTTGTTAAAACAAGTTCCCTGTACTATGCTATATCGTCGACTAATCAGAGGAAACTTGGGATGAACATTATTTGTATATTAGCCTGTAATGAGGTCATTATCCACATACTGTACATTAGTTAAATCAATCAAATATTTATATAAGGTCAAATTAACATCAGAGTAGCCATTCGGATATTTCTTGAATACTAACTCGTATAACCCAGGAGTATCATCGACTGTCATATCGCCTACTTTCAATCTATCTCCAGGCAATAACGTAATTTCGTCTTTCCCCAAATTGAGTTTATTTCTATGCCTATGCATGCCGTACTCATTGTCGTGGTCAGCTGTATGGTTTCTTAATTTGAGATATTCTTGCACGGCGATACTGAGGTTAGCTGGGGTTTCTTCTTGCTTCACAGGTCCGGGTTCAATTACTGGAGGTGCTTGTTTCAAGTTATCGAGGTGGAATGTCACACGTTTAAAAATCTGTTCATTTATAATGTCCTGACCAAGACATGCTTTCTTAGCAAGTAAATATTTGCTTTTTAAGGATGCTATAACGTCACGCAACTCATCTACGATGGTCGTCATTTTAATAATACGTAAAAGAAAACTTTACACATTGGTATAGCATTCCTTTAGGCAAGTGCATGCTAAATCATAAGTTTATGTGTATTCAAACAATTACTACATATTTATATAGTAATCCTTAAGGTAACTGAAATGTTAAATGATGTATGTAGGCTTACATTTTGCTTACGAACATGATATTTTGTATTTATGTGTGTCGGCGAAGAACAAGAGACTGTCTTTCTTGCACGCAACTAAAAACCTCAAAAGGACGGGAAAATAACATGCCCGCTTGCCATATTTGACGAGCGCTGCTCCCCTCGTAACACCTTACTTCTGCAAAATTACATAAAAGGGAAGTCAGCTAACACGGTCGACAGCTAGATGCCGCCCTCTCGCTATCTCCACTCCATCCCTTTCCTTGACCTCTAACCCGTTTTCCGCCTGTCTCGGCTGGCGAAATTTCCCAGGCTCGCAGAGCACTACCACACATGCATGTTCCGTCATCTCTTAACCTCTTCTTCCGCCCGCTGTAGTCACTCGCCAAATGCGATTTCTCGCTCACTACAACATGTACCTTAACACACAGATCGCATTGTGTATAACAAACGATTTCGGTTTACACTGTGGCGTAACAACAGGTTGTAAAACGCCAAGTATTTTTCCACGTCAATGAGCTGTGTATGTATGTTCTCCATCTTACTGCCCATCACACTTAGTTTCCCATTTAAATACGGCAATAATTTTTTCCAATATCGTCAGTCTGCTTTTCCACAGTTTTGTTCGTCATTACATATGCAAAGTGTGTTATTTGCTCGTGTTTAAAATTTTCATGCAACATTTGCAACGTAGCATCCAGAGATTGGTTCATTTCACGTGTAACACTTTGTAATATTTCGTATTTCATACATTATTCTTGACAGTTTGTTTTCAATTATATTCGACAACGTAACCATATTATCTCATATTCCTGCAGTCTCATTCAGAGCATCCTCAGCTCCAGACCTTGTTTCAGATCAAGTGTTAAATTGTCTACTATACAAGTAAATTTTTTTTCTAATTCACCCATAGTCGTATGTACAGCATCCATTGTAAAAGGGTTTAAGTTTGTAACATAACTTTTATTCACAGCTTCAGTACTCTGTAACGGGGTTCCGACATCACACAAAACACGTCCATTTCAACTACACGTGCCAATGCCATCGTGCATGATACATTCGTGGTCACGCTTTTTCTTAAGTGCGCTGTTGTAGAACTTTGAAATCGAGTAATTCATCCTTCGTAAGGAATGATGGAATGATAAAAGCCATACCTATACAGCCCACGTTTTATAGGAATATCCTTAAAAAAATTTAGAAACCCAAATTAATTGCGCCAACAATACTAACACATATGTCTGAATTTGTTAAGTGACATATCTGTTGTAACTTATCTGCATACGCATGATGTATGCTAAAGTCGTCCATCTTAAACAATACCACAACATTAAAATTATCTCTCAAATTTAGTTTCCTGGTTCAAGCATTACCGTGCGACAAGTAAAAACAATTAATACCACAGTGACGTTCGAAACTGAAGTACTTTTTAATCACGCTTTGTGGTTCAGTCCACACATCATCAAATATAAACACTGAATTCGGTGAAGCATTTATAGGTAGTACTATCTGCTCTTTTTCACTGTAGGGAAAGTAATTCATTCCATCTATGGAGTTTATAAATTTTTCCAAGCACTTCTGTTTGTCTTGATGTAAAATTTTCGAAAACACATGTACATTTTCAAACTGTAAACCATTCGGTTGTTCAAGTAAACTCAACATTAAGCAATAATTCCCACAGAAGGACGGCCCCGAAATAGAAGACAGGGTCGTAAGCTGTAACAATAGGCCATGTATTCCTACAGTGTCGTGTTTTTTTTTCGACATTTGAAATAACAATTGATAGTTTGTGTCCTTGTTTAATTATCTTTATTGCTACTGCACTAAATTGCTGCTGTGCTAAATTATATATAAGCACCGCTATATATATATATATATATATATATATATATATATATACACACACATGCACTACACCTCAGTGTTAAACTATGCCTTGTGTGAAGAAGTTCAAAAAAGGGACATGGTCTACATAACTAACCCATAAAAAACTACCCTTCAAAGCTCGCTCACCGTCATACTATTATTGCGGACCTGGGACGCAGCTTGCAACGAGATTGGCGCGCGGAGATAAATGTATAAATAGTTTAGACGAAGATGGTAAGCAACGAAATATATAGTAGTATTTTAACATCAACATTCTGAGCGAATATCACGCAGCAGACCATGAGTTGGCAACACGCGCAGAAGAAATATCTAGGCTCTAAGTCACAGTTGCGAAAATGTGGGGTAGGACTATCCTTTTGGTTTGTGTCGAAAATTATTAAAACTAATTTGAAGACCAGTGCTGGAAATTTAAAAAAATGAAAGAATGGCTTAGCGAAGCATAAAAAAAGGTGGGATCATTCCGTTACTATTTACAGATCTAGCTGCTCTCGGCAATTTGTCAACGGGCGCTAGCACTATCGCGAAAGCTATTACGTCGAAAAACGCTACTGAAAAGCATTTAGCAGAACATATGTGACACAAAGCTAAGATGGAAGCCTAAACGGTGAATGCAAAAACAGGCGCGGTCTTTATCTACGACCATACACTCAAGGTAGAGGTTTAAGAAAAAGCAAGCACAAATATGAAACAGTTTACTGCAACACACGCTAACCAAAGCAGATATAAACCAGTGTACTAAAATATTGTGCATACCGTATTTTCGAGGCGTGTACATGAAGAACGATCTTCTTCAGAGACCACACGCATGTGAAAACGTAACAGTTAACTTGGACGACCGTAAAGGTGACGTTACACACTGGACGTGTTTTATCAAAGTAGACAACAACGCGCATTACTATGATAGTTTCGGTGATTTATGCTCACCAAAAGAAGAATGAGCTTACTTTCGGGGAAGCAAAGTAATGTATAATTACTTGACTGACCAGTTACCAAACACGTGGAACTGCGGACAATTGTCTCTTAAATTTCTCCCGAAGAAATAAAAGCAATGTGTAGTAGAGAAACAACTCAGTAATAATGTCGCTAACGTTACTGTTGACCGGTAAAACCTCAGAAGTGAAGACTACGTATTTCCCACCTCTCGACTTGTTCAGTGAATGACAAGTTTGTCTGGTTAGCCTCGTTAGTTGTAATTTTATACCAAATATTGATGTTGGACACAACTAATTTGTATATCAGGCAGTCAACGAACAACATGAAATCGTAATTCCTACAGGTTCCAATGAAGTTTCCGACTTTGAAGAATATTTAAGGATTGCGTTACCTAAAGGTACAACATTTTCTTTAAAAGGAAACGAAAACACGCTCAAGTGTTAGATGTTGAGTAGCATATTAGTAGACTTTGGAGTTTGGAACACATTTTGCAGAATTCTATGTTTTATACCAGCAATATACTGTGCAAACCATTTTCACTAATCACAAGATCCTGTAAATATATTTAGAGTGAAATCTGAATATCGCGGGAGGTTCATATTTAAACGGCAAGCCTTCCAACAGTATGCACGAGTTCACTTGTTCCATTCCTCCAGGTTTCAAAATAATTAAACATCCTCGCATGCTAATTTACGCACCTGTAATAGTTAACCTCGTGGATGAAATTGTCTTATGTATATAGTAGGCCAGGTAGACAGATTGATAAATTTTCGCGATGAAGTTATAACATTACGCCTTCATTTGAAAAAAGGTGAAATAAAAACTATGAAAGATACCCCGATGTATTAGAATACATTCAGTGTGCCACAGAATACGGATTGATTTTGTTAATAAGATAACACAGACACATGTTACAGCATAGTATAAAACATCGTGAGAGTCCACATAATCACATCAGTGCTCGACGGAAGCCTATACAGTTAACACGTTCCAACGTACAATTTTAGAGAGGTTAGGATATACGGTGAGCAAATATGAACGAAGTTCTTAATAACGATAACCCTGTAAGTTTTGATGATGCAATCACAAAGATAGAGTTATATATATATATATATATATATATATATATATATATATATATATATATATATATATATATGTGTGTGTGTGTGTGTGTGTGTGTGTGTGTGTGTGTGTGTACGAACCATTTAGAGCAGGTCCGTATGTCTTTCCGTCGGAAATAATGATATATAAACAGAGCCAAGACATACACACGTTGCCTTGTAAGTCGCACATAAAACTGCGAGGAATGTTTAAAAAAAAACTGACGGAACTAATGCCGTACGCACGGGTATCGTGAGAAACAGACATTCGCAGTTGTTTGATCATATAGCCTAAGAATTAAACAGCGTGGAGATTGACCAATGGGGAGATGTTGGTATTACTACGACAATTACAAATTACGTTTCTGTTGGCAATAAAGACAAATAAGCCTACATAGAAGCTGATTGGTCTGATGAAGATGATTTCAAGAAGAAAATAAACTCCGGAGGAATATATGAAGCTGTCATTCCACTGAGAATGTTACTCGGCTTTGCTGATGACTATATCTGTGCGATACTTAATGCTAAACGGGAATTGGTTCTACCATTAACAAATACTACAGCAAATTCAATGTATCACACAGGTGATGTCGAAGAACCTGTCACATTAGAACTAAAGACAGCAGAATGGTTAGCGCCACACATGGTTGTAAATACACAAGAATATGTGTGGTTACTGAAACACGTGGAGAAAGGCAAGGATGTGACTGTTGCATTCCGTTACTGGAGTTTTGAATGCTATCCTAATTTGCCAAGTGAATGCACAATAGTACAGAATGTAAAATCAAGTTTCCCCGCAGAGAAACCGAGATTTATATTAATCGATTTCAGATCTAATCGTCCAAATACCATAACTCGAGACAGATCGCATTTCGACCACTGCAACATAAAATACATTAAGCTGTATCTAAACAGCTAATGTTACCCGAATTCCGATTTCAATCTTAACTATGTCAACTGTGAATTTTTGATAGTTTACGAAATGTACAGAGTGTTTCAAGCTGCTTAATATAGACGAGACCCATCTCCGACCTTAGCACCTATTGGCTATGTGGAATAAGCACTGTTATCCATATTTAAAGTTTCAAAACTAAATGAAACAATTGACTCTAATGTTATTGATTCGGGAACGGAATTTACTGTTGAGCGTAGAGCGTGTTCTGTAATGTGCAGGGATTCTACGGCACTTCAGGGTTTATTGTGAAACAAGTATGTAGCACGATCGCAAGGTGAGACAAAATCTTTCACGCTAAAAGCACTATTTCCCTGGTGTAATTTGGATGATAAATTAAACTGCATGAACGCGTGGTTTATACATAATTACCACGGGTTTTGTGGAATGAAGGAAGTATTAATTATGCAGAGTTGTCGCTTCTACTCAAACAATGCATAGATAGGTAATTCTACCATGCACGTTTCAGGAATAGACCAGGAATGTATTCTGGGCAAGTTGCGAACAAATAACATGATTGATTTACAGCCTGCATACGGTTTTCCATCGTTTACAACATCGCATAAAAAGTATGGAGATTATTATACGTTCTAAAAAGGACAGCAAAACGCCGAGAACTAATGTGTGTGGTTCACAAAGAATTGTATTTAATACGATGAATTAACTATTTTCAACTCTGTCTCCGCAAGTATGCTGGTGTTGTTTGACCCATCTAAAACTTATAAAATAGTGCAGGTTGGGTATAGATTCATATGTTTTAAGTCTTACAGCTTACCGCTGCAGATTCACCTATATAACGACAACGAACATTGGATGCATTACTTTGATACTTATTTAGGTATAAGCTATGGAGAAAGTGTTGAGTGTCAGCCTACCAACTGTCCTGTGTACCATTTACATCTGGACATAAAGTTAACGTGCATGCTTGACTATTTGCTGCAGCTCAGTTTAAACGTAGTGTTGCGATAACAACACTCGGATCACCATATTGATTACAAACTAATACGACTGGAAAAGGGCGCAATAGTCACTGGTATGAAGTTTTAGACGGTGATATACACAGACATTGCCAAGCTGATAACACATTTCATATGTTGTGTTGTGAATCTAGTTGTGGAATAGCAAATGGGAAACATGAAGGGTGAGGGATTTGAATGCAAGTGTTTCTGTTTTTATTGCATGGATGTGCAGAACAAATTACGTCTCTTAATGTATATACGACGCGCACTATCACTAAGTGTGTGTGTTGGAAAATCTGACATTAGTTGCTATCGAGACTTTGAGCTGTATACTTCGACAACATAGTGTGGATTTGACCTATCGAATGCCGCCAACCTACGCTTACATTTCTGCGGCGACTGATGAACTTTCACCTAGCAAATCCATACATGAGTGTTAAACAAGGCATGAGCAGCGTCGAATACATTAATTACTCATCAGGCATTTTATGACGCTCTACAGAATCGTTTGACGGAATATTCCACATTAATGTTACTGCCTTCCCTTTAGGGGATGTGCATGGACATTATATAATCGCTTGTGAATACATAAATAAATGTCGCGTTTATTACATGTTGGACTTACACACTTCTTCCGTGTACTATGGAAGCGGTCTACGAGCATTTCAAGGACTTGATCCCCGAGTAGGCGAGGAGCATCATGCTTCACAGCCCAGTGTGACACACTGTGCACTGTGTCGCCATGCTTGGTGACCCCATGCATCATGCCACCTCGCAGCAGGATGTCTTGCATTACAAAGATGAGAAAATTTAAGAAAGAGCTTGACATTGAGAAGATTATAAATAAATGTAATGTACTGCAGAATTTACTGCAGTAAATGTTTTAAAGAAAATATACGTGTATTATCACTCAAACTTGCTGGTAAACTAACAATCCAGGCGTGTGGTATCCTTCAGGGGTGTGCCAGTCAGCTCCCCATTGCTATCATCAATTTCTACAGTCCATCAACTGTCACCTTAATTAACACACAGATGTTCAACAGAAGGTTGTTGGACGAAAAAAATGTAGAGAAATTCCAGAACCTATTTATGCTTCCTCCATTTTCTGTAAGGGAGTGTCAGACGAAACATCTGCGTCTCATAAATCTCTACAATTTATGTCTGTTGCCTTCAGTAACACAAAAATTGGTCTACAAGGATGGTGAAAGATAAAATATTGCCTCATTTCTATATCCCGTTACTGCTTCCTCCATTTTCCTTTTGCTAACAAACATTTCCACAACCGTCTATTTTTTAGTGCCAAACAAAACATTTGCCGACATAAATTCTTTTCGGTCGCCGCCTTACAGTGGGGTATAAAAGATGAGTAATATGTGTATCTCGCATTGTGTATTTGTTATACCAACTTGTAACAACTGCAAGTAGTGTCTTGTTATGTCTACATGCAACTACATACTAATTATTAACAGTGAATACACGAATGATTGAATGTGTAAGTGAATGTATGAAACCGTGTGTTTATACGATTTTATGTTTGTATGTATGTATTTTTTCGGTGTTTGAATTCCTCCAACTTAAAGTACTTCTCTCTCTCTCTCTCTCTCTCTCTCTCATTGCTTAAATTACACACACTGTTTTATGAAAACAATTTCTGTTGCGGATAAGTAAATTTTATTTATGGGGTGAGAAGTTTCAAATTTGTTGAATATATTGATTTATTTATGTAACATTACATCTATGTATGTAGCATTACATGTTTGAATGTATGTATATATGTGTACATGTATGTATGTATGTCTGTAGCATTACATGTTTGAATGTATGTATATATGTGTGCATGTATGTATGAAGTTGTGGGTTTGTGTGTGTGCATGTGTGTTTGTGATTTTATGTAGCATTACATGTTTGAGTGCATGTATGTGTGTGTATTTTTAGATTTTATTTATCATTATATGTTTTAAAGTATGTATGCATGTTTGAATACGTTTATGTGTTTTATATATGTGTACCTATCGTGTTAGAGTTTCATTCTAATGCTCTACCAACTACTAAGCTACCGAGACAACCAGTAATCATATGTACATGTTATCTTTTTTTTTTCCTCCTTGCAGAGTTGGCTAACGAATGCGGTGCAGCTTATGTGTCTATTTTTGGAGTAACATTAATTTTAAACAAGAATGTAATGTCGGCGAGGCCAGTATGCCGTTCGATGCGGCGGTTTCGCCAGCTACTGTTGTTTTTGGACGCTTATTGCCAACACCGCTCACTTACTCATTCTTGGATACTGTGTTTGGTAATAGGCTCGTGGACGCATGTATCATTAATGATCGGGTTAAGATTGAAGTGGATTTGAACACTTTTCTTAACAGGTGTAGAGAAAATTCATGGCTTTAGTCTCGCTGCAACACCGACCCCTTAAAATTTTTACTGTCTCTGAGCGGTAAATTTATTAAAGGCGGGTTGGCGGAGGAATCTACCACAGAGACATTTCATTTTTCTTCAAATTTATGCGTACTTCTCGATTCCTCAGACACAAGCGAAATATTTGATGAGTTTATTTTTGCACTCACAAATAACGTCACAGGGTTTTCTGGGTGGGCATTAATGCTCCTCCTACACTGGATGTGCATATATCACAGTATAGGCCATTCAAAGTAGGCGCTGCGAACACCAAAGTCCTTGGGTTTATTGGCAATAACAAAGCTTGCATTAACATAGACTGTCCTACCAAAGACGGCTTTTTGTAAGGTGTGATCGCGTGTTTGTATCCCGCACCATGTGATGCTAGGAGAAACAGCTCTTACCCCAATACTAGGGCAGTATTTTAGATGTTTAGTATGACTTTCCCTATGATCCTACATCAGGTGAAACTTTTCGAGGAGATGAATAATATTTGTGTTAATGTGTACGCTTGCGTTGAGAAAGGCACAAATATTATTGACAAAACATGCACTAATGCGACTGAAACTCGCATAGTTCCTCTTCGCATACCTCATTTTGCGAAGAGAACACCATGTAAATGTTTTGGCACTTCGTTTCAGTGCGTGTACTGCCCCTTTATATTGTGTAGCAATATAAAATCTAGCTCGTCTGGTACACACTCAGTTGACTAAACACACAGAAAAAAATGGATTAGACAGTACTGTCTTCAGTATTTTTCGAACCAAGACAGAATCACAGCACACTCCGAAGAGTGTAAACAACACTCTGCTGTACGAGCCACATTTAAAAGCCAGGAAAAGAGGTGGCTTGAATTTGCTAACTTTTCCAAGCAGCAGAGAATGAGTTTTGTACCCTATTGCAACACTGCAACATTTTTGTAGGCCATTGCTATATGTATGTCACAAGATGATGGTTCTAGCACGATGGTTATGAATAAACACGTACCATATGCTGCATCTGTTTTGTTAGTGTGTAGTTATGATGCTAGCAAAACAGAGTAACATACATTTGTGGGTGAGGACTGTATTGAGCATCTTGTGGCTAAATTTATCGAGCTGACAAAGTATGTATGTGACATTTACAAGGTAGATGTACGCAAGAAAGTGCTGACTATGGCTGATAGGGTCAAGCTCGCGAGTCAGACAAAATGTCATGTATGCAAGAAGGATTTGTATATTGGTTCAGATTAAATTGTACTTGACCATGACTACCTGACTGGTGAACTTAGAAGATAAATAACACAACAAGCGCAATTTACAGTTTGTAGCCTTTTTCACAACATGCAAATTTATGATTGCCATTTTCTCATGCACCTGCTGGCTTTCCGCCTTGTAACACAGGCAAATGGTAGTGTAGTTGTGGAAAACCCAGGCAAAATCAAAGCCATTGGGAACATGATGGAAAGTTACAAACATACCACAAAACATATTCCCTACGGGAACACTGCGCAAGTAGGTCAGTGCACAGTAAGACATAGGTTTATTGATAATTTTAACTTTTAACATGAATGCATCGCTGGACTTTAACTGGCAATCCGGTGTCGCACCAGCTAAACTCACCCGGGCGCAGTTTCCAGACGATGTTCAGTTTGATTTGGCGCAAAGAAAGGAAGTAATTCCGTATGACCACTTGTGGTCTATGGGAAATCTATATGATACTTCCCTGCCTCCTAGGAACACATTCTAAAATGTAATGCGAGGCGAGGGCGTGAGCGAGAATGAGTACGTGCATGCTCAAGCCACCTGGAATACATACAATTGTAGTACCTTAATGGGGTATGCCTTAAAGTATTTACATGTGGAAATTTATTTGTTAGCAGACATTTTTGAGGGTTTCAGGACGGTATACTTGGAGGCATACAGTGTGGACCTCGTATTTTATGTCCCGGCTTCTGCTCTAATCTGGGATGGTCTCGTATCAAAGACACAAGAGTGCTTGGAGCTGTTGACTGACCCTGATAAGTATTTTTTTTTTAATTCGGGGTTCGAGGCAGTATTTCTCATGTGAGTAAAAGACATGCAACTGCCAACAATATTTACATGGACGAGGACTACGACCCTTCCCTCCCGTCATCCTACATATGCTACTTTGACATCAATGGTATGTACAGTCATACAACGATGTCAAAGCTTCCTTTCGCTAATGTTCAGTGGGTGGCAGAAAATAATTTTCTCATTGTGAATTCGCCAACATCGATACACAAGAAGATTCATGCTTTTCGTGGATGTTGATTCGTTGTTCCCTGAGGAATACCACGATGTGCTATCCAATCTGCCACTAGCACCAATCAATGTCATACCACCAAATAGCTTGACAGAAAAATCTTACTCACCATGGAAGAATTACATTATGCATGGGCAAACACTGAAGCACTACCTGGTAAGCGACGCTGTTCTGTTGTCTGTTCACTGCGAATAACATTGTGTCCAGAGTGCATGGATGTCGTCTTACATTAGGTTTAACCTAGGTTAACATGCTCAGGCAGTGAATGCATTTGAGAAATCGTTCTTTAAATTAATGTGTAACTCAGTTTATGGCAAGCGCCTTCACCGTGATGTTTGTGTCGTTTCACAGTTTGACACAATAGGCCTATATGGTGCGGCAGAACTGATTGGGCATCCGATGTTCAAAGTGTAACAAATTTTCGCCTATGACCTGGTTTTAATCGAGATGGTGAAGCTCGACATCACTTTCAACAAACCGTTGTACACCAGTGTTGCAGTTCTTGACATTTCCGAATTGTATTTGTACGATTTACATTATACCTTTATGCGACAAACATTTCCTTCGCCCTCTGTACACCTGTTGTGTTGCGATATCGACAGCTTGATTTACGAGGTACACTATCACGATGTGTATGCCCGCATAGCTCCTCATTCGGTTACAAGTATTGACACTTCTAACTATGCACCAGGTAATCGCCACTGTTTTCCTTTTATAAACAAGGGTGTTTCAGTCAATATGAAGGACAAGTGTGGTGGCAATATCATCACCGCTTTAGTAGTTTTGCACCTAAAACTTTACACTTACATCCTACAGGACAGGAAATGTACGTATAAAGCTAAGGTGTAAAGAGTATCATGCGGTACATGCTCAGGTTCAATGCAATGATTATCTGGGGTGCCTAACAAAATTCACAGGTCTGGGGCATTCAATATCATTTATTGTTGCTTAATCATGTTGTCTATATACAGAACATGTATCCAAAGTAGTATTGTCGGCAGCTGACGATAAGCTCTGCATCAACACAGATGGAATCACAACTTCGTGTCGTAGGGACATTTTTGCATTCCTGCTGAAAGTCAAAGTTACAAAAAAAAGTAGAGAATTTATTCATTCCTACCTACCTGTCTACCTACAACGAGGCTATCTGCATCCCTGCCTGATGACCTGGTTATGAACAACAAGCCTGTCGAGCTGTGTGGCTACACCACGACTGTCTGTGTGTCTGCCTGATGTCCTGGATGTGAACGTCAGGGCTGTCTAGGTACCTCTGTGCACCGATGTTGTCTGTATCTCTATTCCGCTACTTTTCGACTTATGTGCCCACTCTGAGGTGTAACTGACTTGTACTAGATCATCCATACTTAGCACGGTGTGGGACCACTACTGGATCACAACTGTCCTACTGGGGGAATCTGTCTATGTCCTCTGACTCGTCAACTGTGTTGTGATATGCACTGGCAACAGTATGCAGGTATCAGTGCTATGTGTGTATGTGGTGTTACACACACATTTGCATGTACATCAAAATGTTCAGCTGCATGTAAACACCTAATGTAAAAATGAGTTGATGGACTAGGGAAAAATATGGCTGTGAGTGTATCTGTTTTTATGGGCGATGGTGCATTGGGAAGATAAATATTATTTTTGAAGCGAAATGTGTGAGTTACTATTTCATTGTTTCCTGTCACTTTGCTTTAAAAATAAATTAAAGTAAATATTTATAATCATTAAAAATACGTTGGTGTAGTTGGAGAGAACATCTCACATCGGGAAGCAGCAGCAAAATGTGAAAGAAACATATGTAGAGCAGGAATATATACTGTTGGCTAGAAGGGTAGAGGGGGTATGCTATAAGATAATGGGAGGGAGGGACTAGTACAGGGGTATGCTATAAGACAGTGAGAGGGAGGGCAGAAATAGGCTAAAGGGAAAGAGGAGTTATGCTAGTACATTAAGGACAGGAAGTAGTAAAGGAGAGGGGGTAGAGATAGGCTACAGGGGTATGCTATAAGACGGCAGAAGGAGGGGTTTGTACAGGGGTACGCTATAAGGCAGGGCAGAGATAGACTATAGGGGAAGAATGGGTATGCTAGAACATTAAGGATAGGCAGGAGTAAAGGAGAGGGGTAGAGATAAACTGAGGGGTATGCTATAAGACAGCAGAAAGGAGAGGTTAGTACAAGGGTATGCCATTTAAGGCAGGACAGATATAGGGTAGTACAAGCATAGGATACACGAAAGGGGGTCAAAAATCCAATAATATCACTTTCCCTCATGATGCTTAGGAACCACTTGTACCAAAAGGGTCCCACTTTCCATCACTTTCCCTCCCCAACACTCCTGGGCGGGGCTTAAGCCCGAAACTAATCACATACCTCACGTTACTTAGGTGCCATTCGTAATCGAAGACCCCAACAATCAATCCCAGCCAAGACCACGCCTTCTCAATTCAGAGCCCCTTGCTCTACCCCGGGGAGGGGGGAGGGGCATGCTAACCAAATGCAGGTTATGCCGGTTTTGCTCCAAGTTGTGGCTGAACATAAATGTGGTCCCTACATTTACACTCAACATGCGTAACTTTTTAACTATCATATTGCAATTAACTGAAATGTTGCTGTGTGTGTAAAGTGGATATAATTATTTTACACATAAAAGTTTATTTAATTTAACGAGTTCAAAATGTCAGACCAAAAATCAGCCATATTTGTTACACAGGTCGTTACTCCAAGCAGCCAAGAGGATAGAACCATCGAAGATATGTCGTTCGAAACTACCAGTTTACTTTGAACGAGAAGAGATTGCGATCTGAACTCGTTCGTAGCTCGTGTAACCGCTCCATAAAACTGAATATGTTAAAGTCAAGTAGTTCTGTATCCAGTGTGACCGCGACATTATAAAACTACCAAATGACGATCAAAAAGAAAGAGAAAACACATCTGAATCACGCAAATGTAACAACAGAATCGCTTTAAAAGAAGATAAAATAAAAGTTTCGAAAAAATCATGTCTGCGTTAATGTTCATTTCAGTTTATTAAAGAACGTCTGTGCTGTGTAACAGAAATATACTACCCTTGAAGGGCCATACAACAGGAATCGTAAAACATGACTTTTTAGAACTTGAAAGGCATAATACTAATACGATCACTGCCAAGCCACAATCACTGTGTAAAATAAACATCAAAGATGATTTTTAAATCTGGAACAGAAAAACACAATATATTTATTTTCTATAAAACATTTCATAAACGTCACAATATAAATAATACTATAATCTTAAATCTGCAGGATATCTGCCATTAAGTAAGAAACCGCTTTGATATTGTTTTCTTATACTGACTACTGTAAACATAACTTATTCCCAGGAGACTGTAATATTCTCGTTTGTATTTGAGGAGAGAGACTACTCCGCTACGCTTGTACACATCCACCACAATCTCCCATTTTTATAATTGTCTGCTTGCCACCAAAAACAGTTTAAATGTGTAACAGGATATTGGTTGCTCCTTAAAATCAAACTTAGTTTATTATTTATTATGTACTTTGAGACAGCCACATAGTCTTCTAGTCCAGAGAAACAGTCAAACTTATTTACAACATCCCAGAACTCAGTTTGCCGCAAAAAAATAACACGAATTTTGAATGTCTCTTCGTACCCATGCCCTGAGGTAAATATAAAATTATTTCATACAAAATTATTCTAATAACATTATGTTAATTAATTTAAGTAAATGTAAGTTACACTGCTTAATACCTCAAGGAATTACTACACAATAACTGAAAGATGTGGAGCAATGTTAACACGTTGGACTCGCATTCAAGAGGATCCGAGTTCGTTCTCCGGTCCGGCGATCCTGTCATATACGTTTTTTCCATGGTTTCACTAGGTCATTCCAGCAAATGCTGGGATAGTTCCTTAGCAATTGGCACGGCCGTTACCTTCCTTATTCCCTATCACGTATGTAAAAGTGTGTTGTGTACCGTCTCTATTAACCTCGCTGTGGACGATATGTAAAACTCCAATAAACAAGAAGTTTACGGCATAATTTAGCATGCCGGACGATGCCGCTGGTCGGCGGGTTTTCTCGAGGATCTCCCGTTTCTCCCGCTCCTTCATTCCGGCGCTGCTCCATACTCATATCATGTCACCCCCCACCAGCGTTCAAGACCTCGATGTTGAACGCTGACCATAATATCTCACTCGTTCAAAGTGGTTGCAAAAAAACCCTGAAAGTTAAAAGTACATGAAATTTAAGTCAGCTTACTAAGTAATATACGTGTACCTAGTTTGATAAAATTGGGGAAAATTTTTTCTGAGATGCCTTTTTATCCTAAAGATTAAAAATGGCCGCCGTTTTCAAAATATTACCAAAGGATGAACGAAGTACACAATTCTATTCAACTAAGTACAATGTGCGTGCCAAGATTAATACACTTGGGCAATATATTACCTCAAATATGTCGTACTATGCTAAAATATAAAATGGCCACAAAAAAAATAAGACACGATTGACGGATTACGCTAAAGACAGTATGTTAAGTAATATATTTGTACTAAGATAATTCGAAGGAAAAATCTTTCCTACGATATGTCAAATTATTCGTAATAAAAAAAAAGTCTATCGCTAAGAAAATATTAATATAAAGTGAACAAAAAACCAATCAAAAGTCAAATTAAATTTCCAAGTTGTAAATGTGAACCAAGGTTATTCAATAGTGGACAAATTTTTCACAGATATGTCACACACACACACACAAAAAGCCCACGTTTGTGAAAATAAAAACACAGGATGAATGAAATATACAAAAGCCAAGTCAGATTACTCATTTGTATATGTGTACTGCACTTGATGAAATTCACAAGAAATTTTTCATGGGATATGACGTATTAAGTTAAAAATAGAAAACTGGCTGTCGTTTTAAAAATATGAACATGCAATGAAGGATATACACAAAAATCAAGTAAACTAACTATGTAGCATATCAAAATTCAGATTAATGAACTGCCGCAATATATTTCCCAAAAATTTTATATTATGCTACAAATTGTGACAGGCCCATATGTTCGCCACCACGATTTATTATCCTTAATAGTTACCAGTGTCAACCATCATAAATCAATATGTAATAATAACTATGCCTTGCGACCATTCGTTCTCCTCGTCATTGTATCAGGATCACATTGAAATAGTACTCGTTAAGGTACCATTACTGCACCAAGTTTTATATAGAAAATAGGAATTGTACATATTGTGTCTTTGAGAAAACGAGGGAGAGAGGAGCAGGTGCAGAGAGTGTCTTGGGGGCTCACCCCATCCCGACTCGAACCACCTCCCTAGCTAGACAAGAGGGGAGGGGTTCCAGCCAATAGATTTGTAAGTTCTCACTGTATTGAAGATATTTAGTAATTAAGAAATCATGAATATTAACTAGTAAAGGAACCATTTTATGTAATTGAATGTAAATAGCAAAGATATATTAAGCATTATACGGTTCTGGCCGTAATCGTTGGCCTCGAGAGGCGGGGCCATAGGTGTAAAGCTGACTCCTGATTGGCCCAAAACAAACCGGAGCTTGCTGGCCAAGTGACGGGGGAGGGGAGGGGTTGACGAAAATCGGAGAGAAGCAAGACGGCGGCGGGCCGAGGACAGACGTTGTCAAGCCGGGAGAGACGGCGAGTCGCGGCGACGGTAGGGCAGAGTGCCACCGTCAGGCGTCGAAGTTAGGCGTCGAGACGCGGAGTATTGTGGGCCGAGGCGCCATCATCGTCGTGGTTTTGGGCGTCGGGACGCCATTAAGATTTCGCCAAGTCACATAATACGTCGGGCTGAGACACCTCTAATTAGTAATTGCAGAGAGATAGTAAGACGAGGCATTTGATATTCTAAATAGTCGTTGGGGTCTCCGTGTACGCGACTGTTATTATTAAAAGCCGTACCGACAATTATGCGACATTATCGGTCCGCCCCGAGAGGACACTAACGACGTGCTACTCGGGTAAATGGACTTGCAAACTTTTCATTCCAGTATCATAGTATCCTGGACTTACACCCAGTAGACAATAGCCGATCAAGCATTCCGCGGAATTAGTAAACGAGTATAAAGAATGAATAAACACAGAGAACGTTGTAAAATGTGAAATGGTCACCGTTATTAAAAAAAATTATTACATGGCAAACGAAGTGAATAAACGTCAAGTCAGCTTTGAGTGTAGTGTACGTGTACAAATTTTGATGAAATTCATTAAAATATTTCATTAGGCGTGTTATATTATGCTAAAAATACAAAAATGGCTACCATTATGAACTAACTAAATGCACGAAAGTCAAGTCAACAATGTATGTAATATATTATGTGTAGCATGTTTAGCGATTTTCTGAATAAATATTTCGTAAGTTATGTACTACAATGCTTAACGAATAAAAATGCCTGCCAATCTAAAAAAAATCAACATAGTATGACTGAAAAATACAAAAGATAAGTCTGCTTAATGAGTGGTACATGAGTACTAAGTTCAACGAAATTTTGAAAAGTATTTATTCAGATACGTTCAACTATGCCAAAAACATAAAAATGGCCGTCAATACGAAAACATGAACAAAGTTTGTTGAAATTCTGGAAAATATTTCCTAGTATATGTAATATTATTCCAAAATATGAAAATGGCCAC
Organism: Medauroidea extradentata; assembly: GCA_003012365.1. NCBI lineage: Eukaryota > Metazoa > Arthropoda > Insecta > Phasmatodea > Phasmatidae > Medauroidea > Medauroidea extradentata. Next base: position 4,312 of record PNEQ01036833.1, on the reverse strand, counting down.
CATTTAGAAAATATCAATACACAATAAAAGAAATACACAAAAGTAAAGTCAGCTTTGTATGTAGTATATGTGTAGCAAGTTTGGTGAAATTCTGAAAAATATTTCCAAAGATATTGTTGCGTGCTGTATTTCTGAGGGCGGGCTGGCTGGGGCCTGTGTCGAAACACCTTAAGGGCTGGTCCATGACTCAAAGCTGGGCTGATTCATAGTGGAAATCCCGACGAGATACATCAAAGGAGGCGGCCTACGTGACTCAAGTCACGTCCGAAACATGTTGTAATATCTATTTTAGACCCCTGAAATGCGGGGAACACCCGACTGTTTTGCCTAGTATATAAGGGCTGAATTGACAAATTCGGGGAGAGTTCGCTATTGGTCGTGCTAGAGGAAGGTGCTGCGCTTGTGGGGAGAGACTGGTGAAGACATCTTGGTGACGTCAGAGTCTACTGTGAGGCGGCAGGCGGCTACCTTCGGAGCAGTGTTCGACGAACCAAGAGGACTGCTGCGGCGGGATGACGGGCGAAGAGGAGGTGTGCGACAGGAGTCGAACCGAAGACCTCAAGAGTGAAGACAGTGGTGCACTCGGGGTGCTGCGCAGCATACGGCGATTCATCACCACTGCGGACTATTAAGGTTGTACACTGTCACTATTTGAGAGACTGTTGATTGGATATATGACTGAATTTTACTGCAATTTGTAGAGTTTAATTAATTAATGGTAGACATTTTTTGTGCTTTAATTGTCAAATTTAATTAATGTGTCTGTGACACAGGAGTAATTGTGTGCATAACTAATTGTGTTGTGAAAGTTATAGTTGATTGCTGTTTGGTGTTTTTGTAAGCTTTGTGAGCTAGTAAATCAATAACTTAATTCAACTCTTTTATTTCTAATTATGAGACCTCTATCCCAGAAGAACTCATGGGAATTGCCCACACGAAAAGTTTGTGATCAAACTTGTAACAATATGTATTACTTTGCTGAACGTTGGCAATTGCCACCATTTTGAAAATATGAACACACGATGAGCGAAATACACAAAAGTCAAGTCAGCTTTGTATGTTGTATGTATATATATATATATATATATATATATATATATATATATATATACATAAATTTGATGAAATTCTGAAAAATATTTCCTCAAATATGTCATACTATGCTAAAATTAAAAAATTGGCCGCCATTTGGAAATACACACACACACATATATATATAGTAGATATGAAATTAATGGGGGGCATATGGCCAATGGCCCATCCCGAGACAGCTAATTGGAAAGATTGCCTCATACTTTTCCTAGAGCTATGTAACAGACAACATATCATTGATAGCATAATCACTTATTGCTACAATTTGGTAATTTCAGCACAACTGTTTTCACTTTTAAATTATAATTTATTCTTTAAAATAGTACTATTTCTTAAAGGGTATATAATTTAATCTAGTTTCAAAATTCCTTTTATGGCACAATTTTTCACATTAAAACCCAAATATTTCTGGGGGAGAATCCTCGGACGCTCCCTTTCTACACTTCGGATGTTGGTATAGCTATGTTTTAAGGCTCCCGGATCCAAATATGAACCAGCTCCTGGCGTTGACTAGGTTTTTATTGCCTGGAAAAGGAAGGGGGTGGAGAGGATGAAGCACAAAGGGATTGGCTTCACAGTGACGGTTATCAACATCATGTGCGAACCTTTCTTAGTTCCTACCACACGCCCTAAAAAATCTCCTTTTGCTGAAAACCTAGGGAAACAAATATATGATGGTTTCTTTGGGGTTTGGAGGGGGGGAGGGGTTGGGGACGGGAGTCTGGTTGGTGGAGAGGTTATCAGGCCCATCGCCCCTCTCCTTTGGCTTCGTCTTTGTTATAATTTTTATTTTCTTCCAAGGCATTAAGAAGCTATACACTCATTAAATGTATAGTGAACAAAATTTTACACTCGGAATTCAATAACTACTGCATTTATATTTATCCATGTACCACCTACCCCATGGAAGATCTTTATCCCATATTTTCAACATACTGTTACAAGTTTGAGCACAAACTTTTTATGTGGGCAATTATCATGAATTCTTTTGGGATAGAGATCTTATAATTAGAAATAAAAAAGTTAAATTAAGTACTGGATTTAATAGCTCACAAAGCTACGAAATACACAAAACAGTAATCAACTATAACTCTCACAACACAATTAGTTATGCACACAATTAGTACTGTGCCACAGAACATTAATTATCTTTGACAATTAAAGCACAAGAATATTTACAATTAATCAATTAAAGACTACAAATCACAATAAATATTCAGTCATATATCCAATCAACAGTCTCGCAAATAGTGAAAATGCACAACCTTAACAGTCCTAAGGGAGGATGGCTCACCATGTACAGGGCAGCACCCAGAGTGCACCACTGTCTTCACTCTTGAGGTCTTCGGTTCGACTCCCATCGCACACCTCCTTCTTCACATGTCGACCTGCAGCAGAAGCCCTCTTGTCTCACCCAGTACTGCTCCGAAGGTATGTGCCTGTAGCCTCGCAGTAGACTCCGACATCACCAAGACGTCTTTATGACATCACCAAGATGTCCTCACCAGTCTCTCTGCACAAGCTTAGCACCTCCTCCGAGCAGGACCAATAGCGAACTCTCGAAGCACTCCCACTCCTCTTGAATCACCAGGTAGACAGTCTCCTCAAGTAGCCAGTTACGGCCCTCCTCGACACAACACCGTCAGTGTTGCTCTCCACAGCTCACCACCTCTGCAGCACTCCAACACAACACTGCAAGTGTTGTTCGTCCTCCCTGCAGCCCGCTGGCGTCACACAGCCTCGACACCAACCACCGCTGCCGTGTTGTCATCCTCGAGACACCACACCTCGTCAGCTCCGCCGATGTTACATCAGCCTCGACGCCATCGTTATTCCGCCCCCAAGGCGCTGGGTCCTCATCTCTGTGCCGCCGTCAGTGTCTCCTCTCGGCCTGTCACTTCTCACGACGTCCATCGTCGTCCCAGTGGCAACGCCGCCCCTAAGGGTGCTGCCTCACACCACTCTTAGTCTCACTTCATCTTCACGACTCACTACAAGACTATCACTTCCAGACTAAGACTCCACAAGACTCATATTGCGCAGTCCCAAGGCTTTTATACTGCCTCTTTAGTGACGTCAAACGGTGATGCATTATGATGAACAGAGGTCTAAAAATAGACACCACCTCACTCGTGACTGTCGGTAGTCCGTATACGCATTGGCGTCATCGGGGAATTCCAATGACGTATCTCGAGAGTTGCGATATAGAGCGAAAACCCATGACATCACTGTTTGACTGTCCACCTAGCATGATGTAATGTGGCTGCTGTCAGGACAACATGCAACAATACTCTCAAAAAAATTAACTGTATAGTTCTAATTTAATTGCCTTTTGTTTAAATACGTAATCAGCGGCGTAGGAATAGGAGTACGATGTACAAACCTCCGAAATAAATTGATATTGGGTTACAAATTATAATTACTCCCGTACATATTAGTGCATATATGTAAAAATATAAGTAGGGGGAGCATGCGGGGACTGGCCCCACAGGGAGCAAAACCGGCCTAACCTGCATATGGTTAACATGCCAGCCCCCTCCCCTTGGTGGAGCAAGGCCTCTGATTGGCCAAGACGTTGTCTAGGGGGGCGTGTCCTGGGCTGTGATTGGTTGTAGGGGTCTTTTGGTACGAATAGTACCTAAGTGCCATGAGGTCTGTGATTGGCCGAGAGCTTAAGCCCGCCCTGTATGTGTGTATTGATTGTGTGTATGTAGGCGAGGGGTGCAGAGGAGGCAGTGTACAGAGGGGTTGGCGACCCTTTTGGTACAAGTTGTGTCTAAGCGCCATGTGGGTATTGATTGTGTGTAGGCGAGGGGTGGAGGAGTCTAGCATCTTGAAGACATCTTCAAGACGTTACCCTTTTGGAGAAAATAGTGTCTAAGCGTCATGTGGGTATTGATTGTGTGTAGGTGAGGGGTGGGGGAGTCTACAAGTTGCATAGCATCTTGAAGACATCTTGAAGAAATCTTCAAGACGTTACCCTTTTGGACGAAATAGTGCCTAAGCGCCGTGTGGGTATTGTTTTTTATGAGCAAGGGAGCTGTCTACAAGATGCATAGCATCTTGAAGACATCTTCAAGAACTCTTGAAGAAATCTTCAAGAAAAACTTATGGCTTAGCCCTTACTTGTCCCACAACACTAAGACATATCCCAAGATGCATAGCATCTTGAAGACGTCTTCAAGACGTATAGCAGATCCTTGAGACATCTTGAAGATGT
>PNEQ01036832.1:62265-91011 GCA_003012365.1 Medauroidea extradentata | reverse complement strand
ATCATGTTTCGGATATGCTTTTAGTCACGTAGGCCACCCTCGAAGGGTTAAGACGCAGTTGGGACAGGTATCTATGACGTAGGTTAGGCGGGTTTCCCACTATGAGCCACCCGGGCTTTGAGTCATCGGCCAGCCCTCAAGGTGTTACGAAACAGCCGCCGACCACTGGCCTCCAGGAACATGGCACGCAACAATACATATATATATGTGCGTTACATAATGCTCATGAAGTATATATATATATATATATATATATATATATATATATATATATATACATATATATATATATATATTCCATAATGCTCATGAAGAATAATTTTAATAACATAATTGTTATACAAATTCCACTAAAGACAGTCAAGACGGTGAAAATCCATTAATTTGCTAAATTGCCAAACATATACTTACACATTCAACTATCGTACAGAAAAAAAGGAAGAAGTATTTCATTAGCACAGCCAACTAATATTGTTAGTATTAGTATTAGTATTATCATTACTATTATTATTAATATTATTAAAAACACTCGAAAACATATTCTCACAATTTTTTCCTTCATTGTTATTCCTGTAGCAAAGTATTCTTGTTCTCACTGCAGAAAATGGTTTCTGTCCAAAAGCGATATACTATATATATATATATATATATATATATATATATATATATATATATATATATATATATATAAAAGATGAGCACAGCCGAATTTCACACAATCGTTTTAAAAGGAAATCGTTAAACGGATCCAAATACATGTGTCTACCAAGAGAACATAAACTTTTACGCTACCATTTTACTATGCAGCCCGTTTGTTAGACACGTGGTTCTAACACACTTAAAAATAGCTAAAAACGGCTTATTCAAGCTGCTTGAACGGGAAAAATGGCAACCCGAATTTTAAAAACATAACGATAGAGCAATTGTTTGTACTTTACAACATACTCGCCAAAAATAAAATAATATTATCACCGCTTATTAATTTCCTGTAGCAAAAAGGTTACAACGAAAACGCTGCACGCCAAATTTGTGCTCCGCGCATACAGGCGACACTGTTGTTGACAAGCCGGTCAGAACCACCCTTATCGTTCCCTGGTTTCCATGCTTCAAACATAGTAAATAGCTTAAGGTACATTATCCTCGTAAGATGTGTGTCTTACTTACACATGCTGTGCATTCTACACACTGCTGAATATTTTGTAATGATTTCTAGCAAAAGTATTTATGAAACGTTAGTGCTTTAACGAGGAAATTCCCATATTAACTACATTAATTACTTGGTTTGGTGTGAAAATGGTAAAAACAGGCAATGTTCAAATACTATTTACAGCAGAGACTAAATTTTCTATACCTAAACTTTAGAGTTGATTTAAGGCATACAACATAATTTTATCTGAATTAGCGTACTATAAAACTGCAGGGTCAGCTTAGTACAACGCCCAGTCAAGATGCCAATGGGAAGACCGCATGTCAGTTACATGAATAGCATACAAAGATGTCGAGGGAAAAATAGTGTTTGTAGGCTATAAATTCGCAAAGTAACTGCAGTAATGCGGAATGTTTAACTTTAACAAAAATAATTCCACTTCTTATAATTCAGTTAAATTATGGTAGAGATGAATGTATATTGCGAAAATATTTTGTGCCAACATACCCTTGAAAACACTGTAGTTTCTTGAAACATGTATGCTTGGGCGATAAACGTCTGTACAACGTAGCTGTCTGCAGACCAATAACAGGCATCAAATATACAATAGCGGGATTCTTATTGGCTCAGTCAAATAGGGTAACAGCTCCAAGTACAAGCTAAAGACTGTAATATTCTGGTAAGCTGAACGTGTGTTGAAATCCAGCAAACAGTCAAGTTTTCCCGCGATAAATCATCATTAGAGATGACGGTTTATCGCGAAAAATTTTTTGTACCAACATGCCCTAGATAACACTGTGGTTTCTAGCTACATGCATGATTGGGTTATATACGTCACAACGTAGCTATCTGCAGACCAATAATAGGCGTAAAATATTACAATAGCGGGATTCTTATTGGCTCAGTCAAATGGGATAAAATTTCCACGTAACCCAGTAATTTTGGAAAAGTTGAACTTAAGTTAAAACCCAGCAAACAGTTAAGTTTTCCCGCAATAGATCACCATTTCTAATCATCTCTAATTATGGTACAGAAATATAATTTTGTTTATCCTACATTGTAAGAAAACAAAAACCATACGTGTTCTAAGTCTTAATTTTCATTGATTCCGCAGCCTGAAATGGAAAATGTCTGTCAGAAACTTTTAAGTGAAACACATTTCAAGTAGGCACGACAGAGAAATCGCACATAATATTGATTGGCACGAGTTATTTACACATACTAATGTGTTTAAAGTTATTAATACTGTATCCCAAGATCATCTTTCAATAAACTGCATACATTGTAAAGCAACAAATCAACAAATCAATGTACATATGACCACAATGAAAGTCTTTGAATTTCTCAGAAACGTTTACATAATAACTTCAGATTTTTGCAGCTTTTCCAAATTCCCCGAATTTTCAGGTTTTCCAGGTCACTAGAAACCATGCATATACGTACAGTAGCACACGGTAATTGTAAACAGAACATCACAATACTTACTAAAATGCAAAAACTGTTAAAATACTATGGCAAATGAATCTGCAACAGTGGAATTGTAACAGCTTGATAAACCGTAAGAAACTGATGGACACGTTGAAAAATGTGAGTAAACGTTTTGAAACAGGAATATATAGTGAAACATACGTGAATCGTAGGTAACGCGAGCCGTCCAAAATGTTGAAGATGGTTTGGTTTGAGAGCTTCGATCCCAGACGGGCGCAGCCAATCACAGATGTGCGCTCGCTTGGCAGCCATGATGGATGAAGCGCTGATGACAGATTGCTTACCACAATTGCTCACGTAATTGTTTTCAAGCAGTTCTTGTCCTCCAATTACAATCCATCACACTAAGACAATGATATACTGCTGCACTCTAACGGAAGGCTGATAAAGTACGCAAGCTGACGAGATATACCGATTGTCCGAAAAGATAACGCGAGAATTAAATGTAATGCAGCACGTGTTAAAGAGTCATTCGGACTCTAGCTTTTTTTACGCTTGCGGCACGGAAACAGAGAAGGCGATAAGTCGTACATAACACGTGTCATCGCCTCTAGGCGCGAAGTACTAAACTAACGTACAGTGTTTTCGTAGAATATGTTTTCCAACAGAATTTCAAGCGATGACACTGTTATTTTATTTTTGGAAAGTATGTGGAAAAGTCCAAGGCATCACTGAAAAAAATACTTATTAGTCACTGCAAAATATTTTGTTAAAATGGACTTTACCAAAATTTTTTGTAGTGACCACAAAAAAATTTTGCTGTCCCCAATAAAGTTTTGCAGTGACTACAAAATATTTTGTAACCACTACAAAAAAATTTGGTAAGGTCCATTTTAACAAAATATTTTGCAGTGACTAATAAGTATTTTTTTCAGTGATATTATTTTGTGTTACTAGTGCGGATGATATTTTCTCGGATACAACAACGTGAAAAAGTCATCTTTATATAGCACTTTTGAGGAGCTTGGTATTCACGTTTTTAACTAGTGGACGGCAATTTTTCAGACCTTAGGGACACATTTTGAAGTGTGTCTCCTTTTCGTAGGTAAACGCATTAGTAAAAAACTTCCAATCATCGACCATGACTTGAGCTGCCGATGTGTACGTAAGACATTAGTAGGGACCCCTGTTATTCGCGAAAAGAATTCAAATTGTTTCAGTGCATTATGTACACATATGCAATTCTGCTTCGTGGTTATTGGTAGAGTGCCTATGTGAAGAGCCGTACCTCATTTGACGGAGCCAATTACAATAACGTCCCTGCAACACCACACGTCTATGATTTACCGGTAGAATCCCAAAGCTCACGAGAGTTAAAGTATCCAATCACTGACCACGAAGAAGAACTGCAGATGTGCACATAATGCATCAAAACAAAGTGGGGCAAAATTCTTTTTCACGAAAACGGGGGTTCCTAGGCATTAGTTATAAATAAATATAGTATGAGAAGGTTACACGAGAGTCAGGGTATCACATCCCGGATGTAGATTTATTACTGGGCACCATTAGGCTTCTGCTTGCCCCTAGTGAAGACATGGAATGAGAGATGATGCGCGGGAAAACTTGACTGTTCGCTGGGTTTCAACATACGTTCAGCTTATCCAAAACTCACTGACTTTTCCTTGTATGTGGAGCTGTTACCCTATTTGACTGAGCCAATAAAAATTCCGCTATTGTAATATTTAATGGCTGTGTTTGGTCCGCAGACAGCTACGGAGTGTCAAACGTGTATCACCCAGTCATACATTTTGCTAGAAACTACAGTATTTTCAAGGGAATGTCGGCACAAAACATTTTCGCGATATACCATCATCTCTAGGAATAAGGCTATACACTGTAAAAACAATATTTGTAAGCTTTAACATACCGATACATTGGAGTGTAAGGAAGTAGGTATTGTAAAATTGTATTCCATACCTCAACGGCAGCTTTCCTATATGTTTGGGATACAGTAAAATAATGTATACTGGTATTATCACACTTGAATAGTTACAATGTTCAACATTTTCTCTGTTTACTATAGGTCATTCGGAATAAAGTGAGCACTAAAGATTTACCTTTGAAAGTAAATCACTAGCCGTTACCGCATATACGTCAACATTAACCATAGTTACATTATTGTTTGTATGGTTGGTAGCGAATCATTGCATGTAGTTCTGTGTATTTTCTTATTTGAATTCATCCTTTGTGAAAGAACATCACATGCAATGACCTCTTTGTGTTTAATATCATTTAAAATATGTATTTAAGATCTTATTGACGTACCTACTGGATGTATAATTTAATTTAATTAGCGCCAGTACAAAGTGACGTAACCGAGCGCTGATTATCAATATTGTAGTTGGCACGTGCCACTAGTGATTCGCGCCACAGAGGTAGTTCAAAATTACACCGACAGATGGCATCAGAGTTAGGTTTTCGTCGTTTCCAGAGGCTTCGCTTGGAAGCAGTGAGTCATTGTTTATCTGTTGTGTAATAAATATGGGTTTCTGATAAACACATTCAAAAGTATTGAAAGTGACTGTTTTCGAATATCATTGCTAAATTATGTGAAGTCATTAGTAATCCGTAAATTGTTATGTTTTATGATCGACAGCCTGAGCATCTGGAAATAGAAAACAGCTTTATTTTTCCTGTTTCACACATTAAGATACTACGTTATTTATGGTTTCTGTCGTTCTGTCGTCGTCGTTCATGGCAGTATGCTGAACGGAACTTGAATTCTCGGATTGCGTGTGTCATGTAGTGTGTCTTTAGTGGCGGTTTTGAGTTAAAAGTTCGAATATACTACACACGCATTTACGAGACTCGTAACTGTAATAGCGCGGTTAGAGTCGATGCACAGAAACCGGTGTTATAAGACGTTTACTCGCAGGTATTTATAACTAAGATTACTACTGAGTATAGCATATATTCAGCACCCGTGCGTTTAATGAGTAGATACTGTAGATAACATTTATCGGAGCAGTGTAATGTAAATGTAAACATTGTACAAGACTATGTAAATAAAAGCACGTGGCAATGTTTATGTTTACATGCAGCGGAATGACATAAACTGGCAGAAAATAGAATCAGGGTTTTTTGGTGTGCTCACTGTATTCTGAATCACCTATGGCTGAAGTATGTTAAGAGTCCCACACTGTGCGTGGGTTACCTATTTCCATTACTATTAAGGAAGTTTTTTTTTTTTTTCCAGTGTGCGAAATACAAGCGCCGGAATATGAAGGGCGGGGGAAACGGGAGATCACCAAGAAAAACCGTCGACCAGTGAAACAAGTTGGTGCAAACTTTTTTTCACCAAAACTTAGTGGTTCTAATAACCAATGAGTAGGGACGTCCAAAATTTGTGTTATTATTTGGCAACAGACTATACTTAGCAGTCCTATATATACACAATTACAGTATGAGATGACACTGGCCGTAGTGTCTATGTGATGTCAGCTACGTGTGCGATCACTTTACAGCAAGTTGGTCACTCAAACCTGCAACTTTTAATTATTGGACACATGCATTTTACCCGGCATACCACGGCATTCATTGCCTATGTTGGAAGTTGGACGAGTACATAGCCATTTGGAGTCTAGCCTGGTGGCAAGAAAAACACGAATTTTGAATGTCTCTCACGAGTGAAAGAATAAAAAAGAAAGCTTTGATTAATGTTTTGAGGAACTGAACTTGCACTTTTTATTTTAATCATCAGTTGCCTAGAATAAAACAATTTTTTTTTTTAAGTTATTTAACTGACAGTAAGTTTTCCCAGTTGTACCCCTCTGGTTACGGCACCCCGGAGGATCGCCCAAAACTAGATGGCCCCCCATAGTTCGTTGGCGAGGAGGTGGTGGAGTATTTGCCGGTCGCGACGTGCGTGTGTGCTCGCAGTTTAGCATCGCACAAACGGCTCAGTGTTTCTTTCAAGGTTCCTCCTCCTCTTGTTTGCGAACCACGGCGCCTCGCGCGCCAATTTGCACAGATGCCCTGGCACGGAGGGGGCGAGGTACACACTGCACGCCGCGTCGCTTGACGTACACGCGAGACCAGAGTTGCCGTTGTAGAGGCACATTCTCCGGGGCTTCAACCGACGCGTTGCTCGGCAGAATCTGACCTGCTGTACCAGAATCTGGAGGTATAACGGCAGTATCTTTCAGACCGCACCGCTGGGAGTAAATCAGGTCGCCCAGTCGGCCAACATTATCAGTAGAGACACTGGAAAAATCGCGAAAATGTTTAGCATAGTCTCCAATAAACTATAGTATATTAACCGTGACACGTGTGAACAGTTTTGTGGCGAATCACACACGCTGTGTGTTCAAGCTGTACAGTTCTAACTGGGATTGTTGAAGAGAGAAACAATGCTTCAAATAAACGATAGCCAATATAGATACGAAACATTTAGTGTTATATACAGCATGTTGGAAGCTAGCAAATAGTCAACTATTCCCGCGATTTTCCATTGTCTCAAATTAACAGCCAAGCAAAATTCACCTTGTTAAATATTTCTGACCCCAACGCAATACCAACATACAACTCAAAATATTTCATTCTGAGATAAATGCAGTTATCAGACGTACATATTACAGCAGGGACGGATGTAGGCTTTCCATCGCCCGGGGCAAGAATTGTGATTTTCTCCCTCCTCTCTCCCTTATTGTCCTCCCCCTTTTCCATCAGTGCAATCAACTCAACAGTAAAAAGCGCATCTTGCATGGGTTGTGTTCTTTCGCGTAAATAACAGTATATAAAATTAGTACAAATACATAAAAACCTGTACTTACTAACTACAATTAGCAGTGTTTTAACTGTGCATTATAATCATAAATACTGTATTTATAACATTATATGGTGTTCAAGGTTAATAAAAAAATGGCATTTACATTCCCAAGTAAAAAATTGTCTAACCATGCGAGCGCCCCCTTTAACCTAGCGCCCGGGGCAGTCTTCCCCCCCCCCTTCCCATACCCTAGATTTTCCTCTGGATTACAGTGTAATATAAATGTAACAAAATATGTTGGTATTGCACTGAAAAATAACTTCTGATGTTTACCCTCATACTGTATAAATAGTAGAAATGTTCATCATGTCACTAATCATTCTACTGTTACTTGGCAAAGTTGCTACAAACAAAATTTTTATTAACTTTTTGGAATGCAATTCTTGGTTATGTTAGTATTGCATTAGGTAGAGAAAACTAATACTCTATTTCCCTACATTCATAACTCAAAAATGTTGAATATTTTTTAGTTATGTTGGTATTGTATTGGGGATGCGATTTAGTAACGTACTATACTTCACTGATATATGTATATACACTCGAGCACGACCTGTAATTGGACGGTATTAAGCAGAAAGGGACCAACCTACAAAATAAAATATTTTGAGATATTCACGCAATGTAAAAGGAGAAGGTCCGGAGAGTACCCTAGAAAAAGAACAAGTACTAAATCACAATATTTAACGAAAAATAACAGACTAGGAAAAATTGTTTACACAAGTTTTACATGCACACAGAAAACTTTGACCTTGAATATCTTAGTTCTAGTGAACTGTGAGTTGGTTCCTTTCTGCTTAAAGGCGTCCAATTTCATTGCTCTCTAGTATTTATGTGATGACATTTACGCATCTGATAGATTTACAAGCTTTTGGAAGGGACACGTAAATTTCGCGTTATTATCTGAGAACAGACTGGATTCCAAATTACTGTGTGCCCATCTGATTTCAGATGTTGGCTGACAGTTTGGTTCTGTGCGTCTGAATTAGTTTCTCAAATGCAAAACACCCACGACTGTGAAATGTGGACACACAAGGACACGGAGCTAACACGGTGACGCTGTTTGTTCAGGTGAGTATTGGCCAATGGAGTCTAGTTTGTCTCCAAATAACACGAAATTTGCAGTTTTCTAACGATTGCCATTCTACCGCAGAATTTCTAATTATTGACCTAAAATGTTGCCCGCTAAAATTCACGACTGTGTAGACCAGTAGAGACGTCGAGAGAGCGGACAATAGCTTGCAGTCAAGTCAGGGCTCAGAAAATAACGAGAAATTTACACGTCTCTAGTTTTAGCAGGAGAAACGGTTTTTATTCAAGCTGTCATAGGCTGTGTTCGATTTAACCGCCTAAGGACCCATAGCAGGCTCTAAGCCCTTGGAAAGTGCATCCCGGGCGTGAACTCATACACGCTGCTGTTTGAATTCACATCAAGGGTACATACGCACCGTAGAATACCCTCTTCAGCTATGAACACGCCACTCGACCTTTTCGGACAAAATGCACGTTATTTGCTGAAGGCAGCAAGGGCGGAGTACGCAAGGGCACATTGAAATGGAATAATAAGGCAACACTCAAGAATACCCTCTTCAGCTATGAACACGCCACTCGACCTTTTCGGACAAAATGCACGTTATTTGCTGAAGGCAGCAAGGGCGGAGTACGCAAGGGCACATTGAAATGGAATAATAAGGCAACACTCAACTAGCATATGGCAGCATAGAGTGCTGCTCCGTAATGCCGAGTGGAAGTACATCAAATGCACGATTGTGTGTTGTGAATGTACCTTACATGCACACTGCACGTGTGCTCTCGAAATATTATATATTTATTCGGGTTCGTCGGTGTGGTTTACGTACCCGATGCCGAATACTGTTTTACTGTACGCGATTGTATTCAGTGACTTTGATTAAATTTTAAATTGCATATACAGAATGCCCAGATACAAAGGCATATTAAGCACGCCACGAGAAACCTGGGTTGAATGGTAAACGAAAATGTTAGTGGCAAAATGTTGTACGTCAATTTACATGGGGCTGCGGTGGCCGAATAGTCAGATCATTCGCCTCCCACCAAGGCGATCCGGGTTCGATTCCCGGCGGGGTCGGTGGGAATCGTGCCAGACGATGCCGTTATTCGGCGGGTTTTCTCGGGGATCTCCCGTTTCCCCGCCCCTTCATTACGGTGCTGCTCCATACACACCTCATGTCACCCTTCACCAGCGCTAAGGATCTCGTTGTTAAGCGCTGACCAAAATATCTCACTCACATATTTTTACGTGCACAATGTGATGTGACAACACTGCACGGAGACAGTCCTCTATTGTGCTCCACGTCCAGGTATTATTTTTAGAGAGGATGATGCATCGCGAAAATGTTTTGTGCCAACATACCCTTAAAACGCTGTAGTTATTTACAACACATATGATTAGGTGATGTACACGACGCAGCTGTCTGCAAACTAATAATAGGCATCAATAGGGCCACGATTTTGTCGCGAAAAGAATTTTGCAACATTTTGTTTCAGTGTCTCACGTGCACCTCGGCAGCTCTGCTTCACGGCTATTGGCAGAGTGTCTTTGCTCAGACACGTCCCTCATTTGACTGCACCAATAACAATGAGGCTATTGTGACTCAGTACGTCTGTGATTTGCCAGTGGAACCTCAAGACAAGTGACAGTTAAAACGTCCAATGACTGACCATGAAACAGAGTTGCGGATGTCAACATAATGTATGGAAACCAAATGGCGCAAAAATCTTTTCGCCATAAAATCGTGGCTCTAACAATTGGTCATTGACTTACTCGACACTTCCTGGATGTAACTGAGCAAATAATTAAGCTGTAACTGAATACAGGCCCATTTCACAGTGTCAGCGAGCAGCTAATAAACAGCTGCTGTCTGCACGATTTCACATATATTCTTGGAGGCTATCCTACAGGTCAGTGAACCCGTGAGTTTTTCCGGTCTTTAGTAATTACCTGGTGCCCGGCTAGGATCCACTGGCCTATGCTCACCCGAAGACACTCAGTGACGTCATTGGCCCCAGGTCTTCGTATCTCTGCGGCATTAAAACCTTAGCACAGAATAAACAATAATACAGACGTGAAATTACGTGGCGGCTCATTTAATACGGGCAAACTTCGCCGCTTATCGGCTGTCTGAGTAGTTTAATACAAGCCCCGTGTCTGGTTTCTGCATGTTCCGACAAGTTTCCTATTGGCCTGGCTGCCGTCTAGCAGGGCAGCCGCCTTACGCTTATTGGTTTTAGGCAAATCAGTAGGAATTTTTGGCGAAAATATTTTGCCCCACTTTGTTTCTGTGCCTTATGTGAGTACCTGAAGCTCAAATTCACTGTTATTGGCAGAGTGATTTAGTGCAGAGTTACTATTCGTTTAACTGTGCCAATCAGTACACGGATAATCACGACACATCACGTCTGTGATTTGCTGATTTAACCTCAAGACGCTGGGTGTTACGGCATCCAATCACTGACCACAAAGCAGAGATGCAGGTGCGTACGTAAGGCACTGAAACAAAGTGGCGCAAAAGTCTTTTCGCGAAATTTCGTATCCCTACATATTAGTCATGTTGCTGGCCAGCGAAACCATTTTTCTTGAGTGTGTTGACTGAGTTCGATGTCCTGCCGGTTATTTCACTTCTGTATTCCTAAATATTCTGTGTCTGCGGTGTGCCCGCATCACAGAACAATGAAAATATTACAGCTGATCTTATATCACTTATTGATAAAGTTACTCCGGCGCCCAACACAAACTGTCTGCAAACAGCAGAAGTCAGACGAGCATACAGTAGCTTGAAGTATAGTCTGATGTCTGATAATAACGTGAAATTTGCCGGTACCGATGGATAAATAATTAAATATACAGTACATGGAGAGGTACCCAAGGACAAAGACATACAAACCTGATTTGACATACCTCTGTACGCCTACTGGGCGACCGGTGTCTGCCGAACCTAGAGAATGACATGAAATGATGTTCTACAATGGAAACATGACTAGAGGTACGTGAATTTCGCTGATATATTCTAGGTCAGGTTGAACGCCAATCAATACCGTGTACTTCACAGTAACTTCTGTGATTGTACGACAGTTGTCTCGACACACATTTGACTAAAGCAAGCCGGTAGTAAATAATTCACAGCGCTGTCACGTTATACCCGCTCGTACTGTTGGAAGCCAATGGATACTCGATTTTGGCCAGAGCGTGTATAGAACTGAGAATTATAGACTACTGCCAGATGACTAGGCGAAATTCACGCACTTCTAAACATGACGGAATGCGAGGAGCGCTGAAAACCGAAGTACCTCGAGAAAACCCCCCAGCCAGCGTCAACGTCCGCCCCGTTTCTCATTATGTTATGTAGGGCTGTGTGCGCAGTGCGATGATGGTTATTCTGGACACAGTCAATTCTGACCTTTGTATCGAAACATAAAAATATTAATTAGAGACACTGATTTTTTTGTGAAAAGAATCTGACATCAATTTGTTACAGTACATTACGCGCACGACTGCATTTTTACTTTATGGTCAGTGAGTGGATGAGTTAACTCTCGACATCTTGGTTGTGATTGGCACAGTCAAATGAGCGACGGCCTCTCTACAAAGTAATTCTGCCAATAACCATGAAGCACAACAACAGACGTGCACGCAAGGCATTGAAACAAGTTGTTACAGGCCGTTCACGATAAAGTGAGCACTGCAGAAAGTTTTCTTACGGCCGTTTTATAGCCATTTTTACTATTTATAATATGAAAACTTCCATGTAACTAAAAACCAGTGTAAACGTTTCAACACTCTCAAAAGTTAATATATATTGACTTAATAAAACATATTTTTAATTAATTACAAGTTCTACTGAGTGCTCAGATTATAGTGAACAGCCTACACAAAATTCTTGTCTTAAAAAACACTTGCGCCAATAATAACCTGTTGTGTTCAGCAGGTTTAAAAGGTAAATAAAACCAAATTCAGGACATTTACAGAGAGAAAACCAACGCAGTTTCAAGTTACATGTTCACTTATGTCAGGTAGTCCTATAAACACGTTTATATTTTCGTATGCAACAATATTCTACTGAAGTAGTTGCAATACCGTACAACTGAAACTTCGGATATAATCGGTAACACTTCTTGTTTTCCCTCACTTAAGTGGTAGGAGCATGCTGTCGTTTCTGCCAAGAGCTTTCAATCAATGGGAGGAAACTTACATTCTAAGGAACGACGTTCTTTTTAATTTATATATTATTTTTAATTTATTCTGTTGTTTCAGTGGCAACCTTCTACAAGTCCTTTTTAATCATGAACACTTTATAAAGGACATAATTTCGAGCTGGTTAAGGAAACAATACAAAGGCAAATATGTGTCAAAAATGTTTATACAAAATAATGAGATTTTGCTGGTACGACCGTGAGGAAAGATATATTTAGGAATGCCTGTTTTCAAAACTTTGTTAACTTATTAATATGCAAATTTAAATAGTAAAAACGGCTATTTTTGGGCAAGTTCGACAATTTGCAAAAAATAATGCTACCTATTTAGGCTATCGAATAAAATAGAAATTAGCAGTTATCTATCATCTTCGTTCGTATAGCCGATAGCTTATAGAAAGAATACTTTTCCCCGTACAGAATAAATTATTTTCGTTCTACTGATGCTTGTAACAATAAATTTGAACCGAAATAAAATTCCTCAACTTTCCCCTCAAATCACCAAACTCCTTCCTACGTGAATTGCTGTCCTGCCAAATAGAAAAAATGTTCAGATATCTGCTTGTTCATCGCAATATCGGTCCAACGTACAAAGTTTCAAACGCGCTAGCCGACAAGCATTTGGAAATTCCTGCATATATTTAACATTCTCTTAAGACCCAAGGGAGGACACTTCACAACGAATGAACAAATGTCGAGATAAAAAAAATGAATGAAACGCTTTGCCATGGAATGATTTCGTGGAATTTCACAGACAGTAATATCTCTAAGCTCGGCAACATTGGGAATATTTGCGACATGAAGTCTACAGCCATTAATCTCATGTAACGTCGAAACGTAGTGTGTCAAATGGGTACAAAGACTACAACAGGAAATGTTAATAACGATGTCCAAAAAAAAAAAAAACGTTTGGGAGCAGATAAGCGAATAACATCGACTGCTAGATACTCAGCAAATAAACGCCACAACAGGGAAGGGAGAATTAATTATATAAAAATAAATTTCTTATGAATGTTTTAGCCTACGAAGAAGTCTAATTATTTTTCTGAGGACATGCATATATAGATAGGGGAGACTGGGGCTGGTTGTAACATTTCAGCTATTTTATTTTTTATCTGATCATTTATAGTATAGGTCTAAACATCACTTCTGGCTGAGCAAACTTATTAAATGGTTTATCTTCTTTAACGACACAATTCCACATAACCGTCACACTATTACTTAATTTTGTGCAAATCAAAATCCTCGGAAGGGTAAAATGTTACAACCTGCCCCGCCTCGGGGTTGGTTGTAACACACATTGGGGTAGCTTGTAACAACATTAATAAGAGGTAAAGTATAAGTTTTACTGAGATTGTTTACAATTTATTACTACTTATACAAGATATTTCAACTAAATATTACTTTGTCTTCACTTGTTTAACATCAGTTTGCCAAATATTGAATGAATGCATGTCCTCACTCAGAGATTCCATCTGATTGGCAATTATGGAAACATACAGTTTCGATTTTTTTGCACAAGAAAAGTGCGACCATAACTGGCAGTCCAGACAACGAACCCACTCCTCTCCTGGTTTGCTTGATGAAAACGATTCCAAACACACTAAACAAAAGCACTCACTTTCTTCCTCTGATGAGCTGCAATCTGACTTTGCCGACCTTTGTTGTAGATAGCGTTTGGCCTTGGCTTTTGCAGGCATGCACATTTGTGATACGTTCCCCTTTTTCTTACTCATGCCTGATTTTGCTCGTTTCGCAAGTTCTTCTTCCAAAGCTTTCTTCTCTGGAGTATCTGTCAAAATGGCACTTTTCCTGGTCTTTCTACCCCCTTTCCTTTTCCTGGGAGCGGCTTTAGGAAGAGGTAGAACTACTTCTGGAGAAAACTTTTCTGGTATGCGGGAACAATCAGAGGATGAGTGAGTTAGTGTTTCTGGTGATTCCCTGGACACATCATTTGAACAACTAGGTGTTAAATCTGGATCTGGCCTGTCTGTCACAAACGAAGGGGCAAAATCGGAATCCTGAAATATTTCCCTATTGTAAGGATATATTCCACATTTCTCAAATCCTTGTTGGATATTTCTTGGTGTTGTGGCAATGGGAAAAGCTATCTTTAATATTGAGGGAATATCATAGATAGACATAGGCTTAACTGTGCCCTCTGGTGTTTTGTTGTTCCTCAACCATGCATCCATTGCCATATTTATCTGTTTTTTGAGTGGTGAAAAAACACTTCGATCAAGTGTCTGAAGGCGATGAGTGCAGTGAGGTGGGAACGATAACATAACAATGCCATTTTTTTGGGCAAAATCTAAACAGTCAGGAGCTAAATGCGACTGATGATTGTCTAGAAGGAGGAGGATAGGTTTCTCTGGGCTAGAACGAACACAAGTAACAAAATGCTTCAGAAAAAGCAAAAACTCTGATTCCGTCGTCCAACCAGACTTATTTGCAGCACCTATACATCCAGTTGGGCCATCTCTGATGAAGTGATCATAATACCTTACCCGAGGAAAAATAAACATAGGAGGGATAGCATTTCCAGCAGCATTTACTGCTACAGTTAAGGTAACCAGCTGCCCTCGTTCAGCTGATGTCATTGCTCCAATTTGTTTTACCTCCCTTCTTGCTATGATTTTCGAAGGATTCTGGACAGTAGTGACCCCGGTCTCATCTACATTCCAAATGTCATTTGTAGTGAAAGAATGGCGATCATAAACTTCAGAGAGTTTGTCAAAAAATGCGGAAACGTTGGCCCTGTTAAAACTAGAAGCCCTTCCCAAACTGGTAGCCTCAGGAGTCCGAATAGAGAGGACTGGGTGACGCTTTAGAAAGTAAGAGAGCCAGTCTGCACCAGCTAGTTCTTTGTCACTCCAGGTGTTTGGCATGGGGACATTGTACTTCTTTCCACATAAGTAAGCAAGATGACGTACATCACGTGGAGTGAGTCCAAAATATATGTCAGAGCACGTTTGTATGTAAGAAACGAGAGCGATCTCTTGCAAAGGTGTAAATACCTGCCTGTTTCCATAATAACCAGCCAAGGGCTTCCATTCCTCTCGAAGTTCAACGTTGGCTGCATTTAGACCTGAAAGAAAAGAAATAAGGCAGGCCTAATATAATTTTTACTCCTGTTTACACAGAAGAAAATCTAAAATAGGCCAAATCAAAAGCATATTTATCAAGTAATTCAAAGATAGCAACTTTGCAAGCCATTGTTGAGTCTTTTTCTACGTTCGAAATTAAGTAGGTGTAATTAAGAAATTATATTATGGAATAAGAAAACAGTTTGCTCATAATTATACGAAATACGTCCCAAATTAATTTACCTTCGGTTCCTGCATATTTTTTCTCAGTTTTAATATTCAAAGTTCATTTTCTAGATCACAACAATATCAAACAATACACCTATTTTTACTGACATGCAAGAATATCGTGCTCTACAACTTACGTTTGACTTTCTTTTTGATTTATCTCCCAAGTGCCACATGGCAGATGTACATTTTCGCGGCATGCCTGACAGATCTTCCTTCGCTAACAACCTCGGCTGCTTTCTCCAACATGTCATTAGAATAGTTTTCTTTGTCTGTTTTTATTTTGTAGTTACGCATCTGAAATCAAAAATGCACTGAAAGTTATAAATTACAACGAAAAGACAAAATTTTTTAGACCTGATACTATTAACTACAGTTCTACTTTTTTTTTAAATTTATTATTTTTCAGTACCAAGACTTAAAATGAACGATAAAAGTGTTAAAAGTCGTCACGGGGTAGGTTGTAATAGTAAGTGGGGCAGGTTGTAACACATAAATTTCGCTGTTACAACCTACCCCGCATGACGCCATTATCGAACACATTTAATTTTACAGTCTGGTTTTAATTTGTTTCTAAATCAACAAAACATGTGAAAACCTAAAACTTTGGACATTATTATGGCCCGAAGATATTTCCTAAACTCTCTATAAATGATGTACAATAGAGATGGAAGTCAAGCAAACAATATTTACTCACCTTGTCGAATAACAACTTTTTCTATCTTGTCACCAGTGAACGCGTCCAACTGTCGCAGTGTTACCACACGCACTGAAGGCATCAGCAAGCGCTTTGATGGCTAAAACGATAAGATGCTCATGTGACTGGGCGCGGAATTATTAGTCCTGTTACAACCTGCCCCTGTTACAACCAGCCCCGGTCTTCCCTAACATCAATTTTATTTATCTTTATACAGTTTTTAGCGGCATGATTTGAAAACCGCCAACTTAAAATTTGCATGTTTGCTTTTGTACAACGTACTTTACTTTCTGTTATACACAGTAAAAAAAATTTTATTTTTACAAAAAAGTTTTTGGTAACACTACAAAGTCTTTTTGTAAAATTTACATAAAACTTATATTTTTACAAACTTATTTGTATTTTTACAAACATTTCTGTAAATATACAAACAAATTTTGTATATTTACAGCTAATATCTGGTTAAGTTTACCACACTTTTGTGTAATGTTACAAAAACAATTTTTTGAAAACTAGTTTTCAAAAAATTTTTTTGTTAAATTACGAAATGTTTTGTAAAGTTTGTCATGTCTCCTTGGTTTATTTATATATATATTTTTTTTCAAATAGAAAAATTTGCTTATTAACGTTTATTTTACTAGTTCGCTAAGGTGTTTACGATATTTGTAACCACTTTAAAAGGTTTTTGACATCTTACTTTCATTACCTCACTTATTACGTTCTGATATTAGTTTATAAGATTTTCCTTGTATATGTACAAATTATTTTTTTTACTGTGTAAGAGACAACCGAGGCGTGACTACTAGAACATGTGCATAGTATTCACAGACACAACGAACCAAAGCACGACTGTTTCAAACGGCTACGACTGAACAGTCGACCTAGAAGTACCAACACGGGAACACACAAACAAAACCTCCAAGAGCATATCACAGAAATGTTGGCAATCATGACGTTCTCAAAGCAAGTAAGAATATTAGTCATGCTCAAACTATGTATTTTTTTCTATAAATGCATCCTTTGATGTGATGAACCGATCTGGAATTTGTGTAGGACGACGTGAAAATAAATTCTCAGGACGAAGTAAACAATTTACGCAATCTTCCTTAAAGTAATTTACTGAAATCAAAACACAGGATCGCCAACCTTCGCACAGACTCTCTCACAGCCATCCATTTAGCTAATGGGTGATGTGGAAGCGAGCAACAAACTATTCGTGAAAGAAAGAGTTGCACAATGCCTGCTATGAAAGCACTGACAGCGTATAACCGTCCGGAGAAACAAACAAAATAAAGTGACAGAGAAATAGAGAGGGAGAGATAGGAAGCACTTTGAATCCCAGTTAAAAATACAAAAGAATAAAGACTATGTGCCACAGCGGACAAATTATGCATTGGTCTAATCAACAAAATACAAGTTTCTATCAAGTTGAAACGATATTGGGTTACCATAAATGGTTCCTCGAAAGGGAGAGGAAGATTTCACGAGTCCAAATGAATTATATGCTAGAATCTAACGTCCTGTGTATACTACAGCCTCGACCATTTGTGCATTAGCTGCCACTCCCCGAAACATCAGTCGATTAAGAGGTATGGAAAGGCAAGACGTCGAGCGAACGACTGAAATACTCGTTCGCCGATAAAATCTGAACTACTCATCATAACAAGTATTTTGTTGTCTCAAATACAAATTTGTTTCGCCACATATAGGGACAGGAAAACTTTCACGAATTCAGTGACCTAAGAATCAACTTTCTTATGCATACTCGAGCTGCTGCTCAGTGGAACAGCAGACAATGTCAATATTTCCTATTTATTTCATAATTGTTCATATATAAAGACTCCGTACTTAAAACACAATTTTGTGTTGTGTCTCAATTTAATATTAATCAGGAATAATTTATGTTCTGCTTATTGTAATTTGATATCATATTTACTTCTCTCATTATTCTTTTCTCAATGAGTTTTAATGTTCTGTTGTCTTTGATTTTTATTTTATTTAATTTTTTTTTTTTCAGTGGTTAAGTGTAAGACAAGGTAGTTACACCTTAACTTCGCCACTGTAAAAATAAGTCGCAAATAAAATAAAATAGACGGAGCTTGAGTATACACAGGACAATGAATTCTTGCATGTAGGTAATTGAATTCGCGAAATGTTCCTGTCCCTAGCCACATACAAACTTAGATACGGTTGAATGTACCAAGCTTCATCTCTGTGTAATGTCTTTATCGCACTCCCTAGAGACAACATCACATGGCGTCAAATCAGCAGACATTGAGAGGGCCATGCAAACAAGTTACGTCACACATATCCTATGGAACGAGACAAAAAAGAAAGTCGCCTATACAACCCTCAGCAAGGACGCCAGCGCCAATGGGTTCTGTATTCCCACTCACCACAGTCCTGTATATTGGTCAGCACCACATTCGACACGCCCAATGTACATTGCAACGTTAAGGGGCCCGCCTACATAGCGCCTTAGCGGCCGTTCGACCTCATGGACGTGGAGTTTCCCCCACAAAAGCGGGATTGGGTCAACCCCTGTTGTGGAGAAGGTTGTCTCTCCCTCTCTAGGTCGTCCTGTCAGCTCGGTCTCGCGAATCCTTCAATTTTCCACAACACTGGCTGGATATTTGCGCAGGACACATATTACAAGAACAAGATTTCCTCAAAATGTTCAGTTGTTACAAGGTACAAACAGTCACGGGATCGAAAGCTAAAGGATAGATCTACTAAGGTTAAACGGTTTTAGGTAAAAATAACAAAAAAATAACGGCATTACACAAGCCGGAAAAGGCACTAATTTGGAATGTTAAGGCCCTATTTTCTAATTACTTAAGAAACTGATAGAATAAAAACCATTTACCCTTAGAGTGAGGTACCTTAATATCTTTTTTATGTCAAACACACAATCTCACGACTAATATTTTCTGTGAAAAAACGATTCTCCTGAACCTCTACATCACAACTTTCAAGGCAGGAAGGCGGGCCCCTTAATTCGTCTTTCTATCATATTGCTTGCGTCCCAATCAAAGAGCATAAGACATATGTGTCATTATTAAGAGTTACTGGACTGGCACGTGAGACGTGCTGTCACGGAAATTATATTTTCTTGTGTAACCATTAAAATTGTTTCCAATGCGTTTGTCTACGAAAAGAAGAGATACTTTAGACTATATCCCTATGATTTTAAAATGTCCGCTAATTAAATACATTATTTCCAAGCTCCGCAAAAGGACTAAAAATGACCTTTTTATGTTGCTGTAGCTGAGAAAAAAATCAACCGTAATAAAAAAAAATCATAGAAACCTGCATTGAACTTTACCACATACGTTTCACATTGCTTGAAGTCCCATTGAAAATACTTCCTACGAGAATATAGCACGGTAGTTCAGTCCTTCGCGCCTAGAGGCGAACAGGTGTTGGACGGAAATGTTATATTCGACTTACCACATTTCTTGTCATCGTGCCTTAAACGTTTAAAAAAATTAAAAATTAATAAACTAGCGTCCGCTAACTCTTAAGAAGCAATCGTGTTCGTTCCAGCAGTTTACACCACACGCGGATATATCGTTCTTACAAGATACCACCGGCGATGCTTACTTGTAAGTTTTATTTCAGTGTCAGACAAATCTTCACGGAAGCATGGAGCAATGCTCGGACATGTATTCAAATTCCAGCGATGCGGAATTTCATCAATCAGGTAGTGACGAACGTAGATATAATAAGTAGAGGTACGCAACTTTCGCAGATACATTCCAGATCAGGTTGAACGTCAATTATGTATACTTCAATGTCATGTCTGTGACTTGCTGGCGGCTGTTACGAAACGCGTTTGACTACTGCAAGTCAGTAGTAAATAAGGAAATAATGCGAAGTGCCATCGCTTGCTGCCTGCTTATACGATTATAAGCCAATAGATAATCGATTGTGGCCAGTGGGTGTATAGGACTGACAAGTCTAGGCTGCTGCCAGATGAATCCGCGAAATTGATGTACCTCAACTAATAAGGATCTTCACTCCGTAAATAATACACCAGCGAAATCTTTGTTATTACCGACTAAAAATATGCACTCGTGCATTCATTAAAGATGGGCGAATTTTCCGAGCTAGTGTTTACGTAACCGGGTTCACAAAATTTTATCAGTTTTTCAAGACAGTGAAAAATTCCAACACACACAATATACCTGGCGGGCGGCGGCTAACAAAAACAAAACAAGCACGGCTACGTCATTGATGCGATAGCCAATAAGAACGTGTTTTCAGTGTTTACAGCGGGGTTTGAAAATATGACATTTTTAAAAAAGTCAATAATGACAGTTAAAATGTTCACGGAACTAATACCATGCTGGCTGCATTTGGGCCGAAATAATTCGGAAGAATCATGTGAATATTAAATACCTTTTATAGGCATGTTCCCTATTTTGCTATAAACGTTTTTCTAAAGTGTTCTAATTAGAAAAATACTGCCCGGATTCGCGAAAGCATGCGTTGGAATTTAATACAAACTTCCCAAAAATAAAATTGTAGGCGGCCGCCTGGCTGGCGCTCGGACTGCGTGTGCGTTTTTTCAGGTATCTCCCGTTTCCACCCGCCCCTCTCATTCCGGCGCTTCTCCATCGTAGGGCCTCATTTCATGTCATCCTTCGAGGTAAGCAGATAAACTACGTGCTCCCAATAATCTGCATCCGTGGTAATACCCTGTTTCTCGGGTATCCTCCTTAAGAGTGCGTGGTAGATAAATAAACGCTGAAACATTAATTGATTTCTACGTTTTTTTTTCAAAGCCAATATGTATAAAATACTCAATGACAATCCTAGATGATGGTATTTGCCAACTTTATGAGTAAATATTTATCCAGAATTACTAATTCGTTACGCGTGATCTCTTGCGCCGCAGTTAAATGCACGAGGTTCCGGCGGCAGAGATTGTGCCCCAGAAGTTCGTAACACCGGAAACAATTTTATTTAAACCGTTGGCTAAAACTATTGTCTAGGATTGCTACTGTTTAATTTTCGCAAATTGGCTTAAAGAAACCTATAGTTAAAGATTAATGATTTTAGTGTTGCATTATGTACCACGCCCTCTTAAACGATATGAATTATTTATAAGAAAAGAGTAATACGAAGTCATTGCTCGCCTGTTCGGCATGTCACGAATAGAAGCGGTTACCGTCGTGCGTAGCATTCTGTACCTTATCGCTCACCTGTCTCCAGTCCGCGCGTCAAACACGGAAAATTGCATCCGATACATATGCCTCTTAAGGACTTGCTCTTTAGTTTAGAAGTGGTTTCGAAAAAATATTTTTTTACGCAAATTAATATATATATCAAAAATTCATTCTCACAGTTTTAACACTCATATATCTTCATTTGTATCAGAATTTTTGTGTTGCAATTGGTACTTTAGGCGGTGACCACGTTATTTTATTTGTGGGCAGCATAGTTCAAAATTTAACGCTTGTTTCTGTAGTTGTGTTTTTCGATTCCGGTTGTCATTTTCCCAGATAGGGCAGACTGGAAAAAAACATATTTGGCCATTTTGAGGGGCCCGACAATGATATTTCTAATAAATGTGCCAATTTTTTTAAAACTATAGCGTTATAGTTTGAAGTGTATGTTCTTTTCGTAGATATACAAATATAATGTGCGCAAAAAAGTTTCGTAAAAAAAATAATAGTAACTCGCTGCAACACATTTGTAGCGCAGCTAGGGTAGCCCCTTAACAACTGCTCAGTGTACGCCGGCATACGTGTGCCATTTACTCAACTAACCGAGAGAGAAAAAGTATAGAGTGAATTTAAGTGCACAGTCTATTGTTCGATTGTTCGTAAATGAGGTGGGTGTTGCCTAGCTTCACAAACGTTGTTCTTTGGCGGAGTTCAGTGATCTTCCCAAGAGTACAGGCCTACCGAGGAGGGGAAGGCAGTGACTCCAAACTGCCAGTTTTATTTTAACTTCAAGGATGTCAAACATTCCCTGCGCGTCCTCATAGGATTATACACATCGCGCCGTATTATGCACCAATCTTACTCGGCGCCTAGTATCGTTGTTCAAGGTCGTGCAAGTACGAAAATTTCTAATTTTACAAATTAGTGTTAGTTATGTAGACGTACTACTATTGACTACATTATCATCGCACGGAGAGTTTTAAGCACGAATAATAGTGTTCCAATAACGGCGTGTAAAAGTTCAAATTTGTATTGTTACGGCAACATGAATGAAACTAAAACCAAATTACTTACTAAAATGAAACAATATACACCAAAATTAGATGTCGCAGGACTAAATGACTAAAGTTATAAAAACATAAAATATCAACACCATTTTGTATTTTTGAAAAGTACTGGAAATATATGTGATCATATCTAAAATTATCGTCCGCTATACAAATTTATCTCGATTAAAGATTTAGTTTCTCGTAAATAGCGGCATTCCTCATAAATAAAATACCATGTTTACATATATGCGAACAGCGCATACGTTGTGGTGTATACTTCCAAGACGAAATGACGAGTTGCGAGATAAGATCTGACAGTAGCATGACCCACTCTTTCACGGCCCTTCGCTGACTGGTTAAAAAATCTGAGCGCGGCTCATTATATACCGACTCGACACGCTCTGCCGTGCGTCTGGAGTATTAGTGAGATGTGAATTAATTACGTAAATCTATTAACTAAAAATTATTTTGCTAGTGTAACGAATTAAATGAGTAATTTAATTTGAAATGGTTTTCGCTGTGAAAGCTAATTTTTAAAGGCAAGAAATTATACGGTTTAAAATGAAAAGTCAAGTAGCCAGTATGTTGTTAATTACGTAATTAGCAAAAACCGCTGTATTTGCGGCCTTGAAAAAAAAATCAGCCAACATAGAGAAGATGATTTTAAACAAAACTACCACACAGATTTTTTATGTTTGCTTTCATTTAGGCGTAAAAAATTAATAACGCTGAAAAATTATAAACAAGAGAGCATGACCTTAAAGTGGGGTATCACTAATTATATTGGATTATATACATATGTGTATATATATATATATATATATATATATATATATATATATATATATATATATATATATATATAATTCTGAGAAGGAAAGTGTAAAATTTTTAAATATAACATTAATTCTATTTACCTTGCGTTGCAGCAAGCACAGAGGTTGAACTTATATTATTTAGGATACAATCGGTCGAGCAAATTACGAACAAAAAGTAAGCAACTCGACTGATTACGGCCTAAATGTGCGTTTAAATACTCCAATGCGATGCTTGTACGATAGCGCAAGGTACAGAGAATTCACGCTATAATCGCAAATTTCTCACTCTTATTCTCAGAATAAAAAATATCCAGTATACTACTGATGTCTCTTCTCAAGGGGTCCGCCTATCTGCACTTGAAATGCATTGCAGCAAGTTGCGTCTACTTCTTTTACGAAACTACTTAACTCGCATCACATTTGTCCACCAAAAAGAGCACGCACTTCGAACTATATCGTTATTAGTTTAAAAATTCAGCACGTTTATTATAAACACGAGTTTAGGATTCAAAATTACTATAAAATGCTTTTTCAGTCTGCTGCATCTGCGAAAATACCTGATCGAAAAACACAAACATATAAACACGAGTTTGGCTTTAAACCATATCTTCCATAAATAAAATTATAAGTATTGTGAAAACAGTCCCGTAAAGAATACTACTAATAATTATTATTAATATTATCATTTTAATACAGCATTGCATGCCAGTAGAGTGACTTATTACATAGGCAGGTCAGCGGCATCTTTACTTGTTTATTGATTGTGGCTCTCAAACACTCAAAACATCTACATTTTACAATATTGCAAAACTTCAGTTTGAAATTAAATGCGTAACTGTCGAGGTTAAGGGCGTTAAAATGTGAAAAATCAATAATTTTATACTTGTATGAAATCGTAGAAAATTGTTTAGCATGCATAAAAATTTCTTAACGACATATTAAAGTCAAAAGTTGCATTTTACAGCCACATACCCAAAAATAACACCAGCAGACTTACTGAAATAAAATTGTTTACAACGAAAGATGTGGCAGGCTACATTCTTACAAGTTAGTGGATCTGGCGCGTGAGACGTGCTGTAGCATGGTACGTATAGTCGTTTTTCATGTATAGTTACTAAAAATGTTTGTAATACGTTTATCTACGAAAAGAAAACACACTTCAAATAAAGTCCCTATGATTTTAAAAATGCTCTCCGATAATTAAAAACATGAATATCAAGCTCCTCAAAAGTGCTAAAAATGACTTTTTCATGTTGCTGTAGCTGAGAAAATATCAACCGTAATCGTAAAACAAAACCATAGAAATCTACATTGGACTTTACCACATACTTTCCACAAATAAATTATAGGGTCATCGCTTGAAGTCCCGTTGAAAAACAGTTACTACGTAAACACTGCACGTTAGTTTAGTCCTCCGCGCTTAGAGGCGATGACGTGTTTAACGCACGGGTTATATTCGACTTATCGCCTTCCCCGTTTCCGTGCCTCAAACGTAAAAAAAAAAAAAAAAAAAAAAAAGCTACGGTCGACTAACTCTTAACAGTTACAAGAACATAAAACAACATATTTCAGTATTTTTGTTAATTTTGTGAAAATAAACTTTTTGTCCGATTTTCAGCAGTTAAAAGAAATACAAAACTGGTATGTTTTCCCAACTCTTTAGAAACAACCCGTTATATCAATAATTTTCTTTGTGATATGTGATTTTTGTGTGACGATGACATTTGTTTTAGAGTAAAGCACAGCCTACGATCAAAATTTTTTCGAACATACTATGAATATCAGTTCATACAGGCCTAATTAAAGACTAATTGCATCGATTTTACATATGTATATTTGTTTACCTCCGAACTACTACAATTACAGCAAAGTTTGAAATGCGATAATAAGTAGGCCTGCAACATTTTTATTTAGAAGTAAATTTCTTTACCAAGCTCAGTTTACTAATGTATGATTAGTTCTAAATAACATAAGTACTTTACTAAATAACATAAGTACTTTACTTAATTATTGCATTAACTTACATTTTTTTCTGTATAGATTTAGCATTTTTAATACGTAAAAAACGGCCCATAATATTTGATAGTCATAAATAGTATATTTAACTAAACTTATAATAAAAAATTATCGTCTATGACACTTACTTTAAAGCTTTGGAAAAACTAAGTTTTTAGAATGCATATTAACTTAACCAAACCTAATAAATCCAAAATAAATTAATAAGAAAGAACTATATGTATAGCCGCGTAATATTTTAATAACCGTCTTAGGGCGCCGAGATTGAGAGTTGGCTGGAGTCGAGTTCAGAAGCTGATAAGAGATATGGTAGCAAGAAATGAGAGCAAATAAATTGTATGTCTGGACCCAGATGTGTGGACGCGTCGTCCTCAACTTTATTAAAAAGTTTCTTGAATGTCAAAAATAGAGAGAAGTGATGGTTCTTTCCTGTGAATGGAAACGTTAAAAATATTATAAGAACCGCTGATGTAACCTGCAGATGTAGGCTGCGCTGAGCGACCGCGAAAAACAGGCCGGCGTTATTATATAACGGCCAAGGCTGGGGTGGAATTAGATGCCTTCGGAACCGCGCCAGAACGTCAACTGGGGTGATGCTGGCGACATTTCAAGCCTTAGAAAACAGAAAGAGGTACAACACGACTGGGACAAAAACATTTACAAGAATTTAGCTCATTACACTTTAGTTGTGACATTAATTATTAGTAAAAAATAAGCTTGACCTTGGTGGAAAATTATTTTAAACATACAAACAAAAGAAACATTTCTAATTACGAGTATATTATATTCTCAACATCAGATTGACATTTCTGTTTGAAATTACTAATATGGCTCGCCCATATTTCAATTTTAATTTTTTAACGCGATTGATGTCGAAACAACGATCAGGAAAGACCATATATCACAATATTTTTAATATATTTTCTTATCTGAAAGAGATTAAGAAAATCACTAATTGAAAGTAGTTACATATGACCAAACGATGACGGTTTTCATAATACAGTGACTTAAGCGTCAAAACTAGCTGGAAACGGGAACATACATTGCAGTGTATGTAATTAATGAAGCCAAGAAAATCTTACCTATTTCTGTTTATTATCGAACAAACATCATATTAGAACAGTTTCGGAAATGTTTAACAACTGGTGAGTAGATATTGGCATTTTTAACGTTACAAGTAACATGCCATTAAGTAACCAGCAATACTTTGCAACAATATTTTTGCCAATCTAATATACAAATACTTAATTTAATTTCAAAGGTAGCGGATTCCTTCAAATGTTAGGAAAAAATTTTCTGTTTCGGCTAGAAAAATGAAATCAACAACTGGTACTCACATGTTCTTGAATATTTCTCAGATATCTTTAATACGTCGTGTGCTTGAAAACAAAAGTCTAAAAGTAATATTAATTTAACACACTGCAATGTAGGCTGCAATTTTCAGCAAATTTCGACTTTATAAGGCACTGTATACGGATATTGTCATCGATAGTTCACATTTAACTATTGTGAGGAGGTACTTTTTCTTAATGTCTTTCAGATACGAAACTGAAAATAATATGAAATATAGCCTCAGTTTTCAACGACTTTTTTTATTTTTATATTTGTACCAAATATTTTTTTTATTATTTTAACATAAATTGTGATTAAATCTTCCTCGTAGGACATTTTTGTATCTCTAATAGTTTTTGCGTAATGAATCGTAAACGTCAAAATTTGGACTTAGGGTTTTAAGTACGCCACTAAAACCAACTGACATACCAAACTGAAAAAAATTCATACTATATAACAATGTTGTAGGCTATGATTTGACATATATAAAAAGAAAAAATAAAACACTTTTGTATTTAATACAAAATGCTGAATTTTGAAACGAAAATTTTAAAAATATCAACATTTTTTTTAGAAATACAAAAAATATATATGTCAAATTATAGCATACAAATTGTTATATAGTGTGAATTTTTTCAGTTTGGTATGTCAGTTGGTTTTAGTGACGTACTTAAAACCGTAAAGTCCAAATGTTGACATTTACGATTCATTACGCAAAAACTATTAGAGATACAAAAATGTCCTACGAGGAAGATTTATTCACAAATTATGTCTAAAATAAGAAAAAAATATCTGGTTTCAAATATAAAAATAAATAAAGACGTTGAAAACTTGATGTGAACCGCGCCCTTAAAAGCCTTGAAATGACAGACAGAATAAATAAAATTGCTTCGTAACATTGCGATGACTTAATACTTCAACTCAAAGTTATTTTTACCATAACTTCTTGAACGGTACTCTATAAATAATACATGAAATTAAAATATTATGTTTAAATTTAAAAACTGTCAGCTAGGTTTTTGTGGCGGAAATATGTTTGCAACATTTGGTTTCAGTTCCTCGCGAGCATATCAACAGCTTTGCTTCTAATTGGGTGTTTGAACTTTCACTTGTCTTGCGGTTTCACTGGCAAATAACACACGAATGGTGTCGCAATAACCTTATCCTGATTGGTGCAGTCAAATGAGAGAAGCTTTTAAACAAAGATACTCTTCCAATAACCATGAAGCATAGCTGTCGATGTGCACGTTAAGGGCGCGGTCTACCGCAATTTTCACCATCATTATTTTATTTTTTATTTGTACCAGATATATTTTTTTCTTATTTTAGAGACAACATGTGACTAAATTTGGCTCTTACGAAATTTTTTTATCACGCATAGTTTTCGCGTAATGGCTTGTTAAAGTCATATTTTGCACGTTTCCGTTTTAAGGTCTACACTAAAACCATCTGATATAACTAAAAAAAATCACAGTGGATAAAGACATTGCAGGCTACAATGACGTGCTCATAAAATTAAAGAATAAAAATTATTTGTACTAAAAAAAGTTTTTCAATTTTTAAAATTTTTATTTTCAGTTTCAGCATTTTTTTTAATTCAAATAAGTTTTATTCTTTAATTTTATGAGCATGGCATTGTAGCCTGCAATGTCTTTATCGACAGTAATTTTTTTTTTTTTTTTTTTTTTTTTTTTTTTTTTTTTTTTTTTTTTTTTTTTTT
>PNEQ01036832.1:0-62165 GCA_003012365.1 Medauroidea extradentata | reverse complement strand
GACTTTAACAAGCCATTACGCGAAAACTATGAGAGATAAAAAAAATTTCATAAGAGCCAAATTTAGTTACACTTTGTGTCTAAAATAAGAAAAAAATATCTGGTATAAATAAAAATTAAAATATGGTAATGAAAATTGCGGTAGATCGCGCCCTTAAGATATTGAAACATTGTGGTTGGATATAATGGTTAGAGAGGGTGATTTATCGCGGGAAAACTTGACTGTTGGCTGGATTTCAAAACACGTTCAGTTTACCAGAATATTACTGGCTTTAGCTTGTACTAGGAGCAGTTACCCTATTTGACTGAGTCAGTAAGAATCCCGATATTGTAATATTTGATGTCTGTTATTGGTCTGCAAATATCTACGTTTTGTCAGACGTATATCACCCAATCATATGTGTTGTAATTAACTACAGTGCGTTAAAGGTATGTTGACACTAAACATTTTCCCGATATACCATCATCTCTAATTATGGTGCAAAAGTCTTTTCGCGTAAACGTGTGTGTATTTTCATAAACCTACTATTGATGTCATAATAATCAAAACAAGGAAAACATTTTGGACGATAAATAGCCCTAGGGCAGTAAGAACACCCATTCTCGCGTACGATAAAAAAAGCTCTGAGTATTACTGTAACACATGAAATGGATATACAGTATAGAAGCGTAGTATTCTTTGAATAATATTCATATAGGTTAAGGGTGTTCAAGTGCGATAAAATCATAATTTTATATTTTTATGAAATATTGTTAGTTTTGTAGACGATACTTGTGAACACATTTTACTCTTACGAAACAATTTTAGCTCTCATAGTTTTCTCATAACGGGGTGTCAAAGTCAAAATCGACATGTTACGCTGCCATGCAAATAGTGAAAACCAACTGACCTACTTAAATAAAATAGTTCACTGTGAACTTACATTCCACGAGCTCTGCAATAAAACTTAAAAAAAAAAAAAAAAAAAAAAAACACTGCGTAATATTTAGAATAAAAAAAATCGCAAAAGTACAGAAAAAAGTTGCAAATTCAGAATTTTTTTTTTAAATACAAAAACAACTCGCGGTATTTTTTCAAATGTTTTATTACGCAGCCCATAATATGTTATTTCACTGTGAACAATTTCACGTACGTAAGTCAATTGGTTTTCACTATTTGCATGGCAGCAGAACATGCAAATTTTGACTTTGACGATCCGTTATGAGAAAACAACGCCAGCTAAAATTGTTTCGTTTGAGGAAACTGCACCCACGAGTATCGTCTACAAAACTAACACTATTTCATATATGTAAAATTATGACTTTATCGTACTCGAACACTCGTAAGTAGCTTTTGTATTAACTTCTACCAGGTGAATGTCTGCGCACAGCTCGTCAGTCTTGACAGTTGGCCGTCGCCCGCCTGAAAATACATGACCCAGAAGCAAGCCAACGCTAAAGACTACACTGAAACTATTATCATATGTCGTATCACCTCTACGAGCCAAGAACTGAACTAGTGTGCAAACTATCCGCCGAGCCATTTTTACTACTGGACTTAAACAAGTCACAATATAATTGTACACTGAGAGAAAAAATTGGTTGATTCAACCAAATATTTGTTTATATATATGCAACCAACGATGTAGTAATATTTTTAACAAATATTTAGTTGAAAACAATTTTTGTTAGATCAACAAAGCAGTCTTGTTATTTCATAAACTCATTTAGTTTAAATAACTAAACCAGATGTTGAAACAAAAATTCAACATTGTTGAACTAACAAAATTTGGCGTTCAACTTTATATTTGGTTGAATCAACACTACATCGTTGGTTGCACATATACAAACAATTGCTTGGTTAGCTCAACAAATACTTTTTCTCAGTGTATAGGTAGAAAAATCTTTAGACAAAGGACACAAGTGCACTGCTGTTCTTAAGATTCCAATAGATCTACATCCAGTTCGAACATGTTGAGGTATGACCGTTTGTAAACGTCGTTTTAATTGGAAGGCATTGGAACAGCTTTTCGAATGTGCATGATGTATTGACATATACATTATGCACTCGTCTTAAATATGTTTTAGAAAAAAAAAACAGTATTTTCTACCACTCTCGAACGCATTTAAAGCATCAAGCCGAAAGATGTATTCACAATAAGGCCATAAGACCATTATTAAAGTTCACATAATTTAAATTTTCTTCAAACAAAAAAATATATATAACATAGAAATTCGGGTTTGATGTATTATCAACTGAAATTATTTCAGCCACTTATGACCTATAAGTATGTGATATACAGCCGTCTATTATGCCTTCCTACGCTTCTCACAACAGCAATTAACAGCAACATCAACTCCCCAATTGTACAGGACGCCTTACGAGACGTTTACGGAAACGTAGTAGGTATAATGTACTCGGTAGTACCGATTACGTGATCGGATCTACTCAGTCGTTGGATGTTTAACGGGTTTTTTTTCCGAGCGTACATAAATTCGATCGGTAGTATGGTGGCGGCCTACTAAAAAAATGCTGTAAAATCTGCAGAAGCGGTATATTTGTCACCGATCTGGCAGACCTGTATTATTATACCAGGTAATAACAGCGCAGAATATCCTTTTGTATTGGTACACTGTGCGTATATAGCATTTCAAGTGTGTACTAGTAATGTATACTATACAAAAATGCTAGAGCTAACCTCCAAAATTTTCATAGCAATAAGGCATTTGCAAAGTGAAAATTCTCTGACACATAACCGCTGCTTTTTTCATTAATGGACAGTTCACTACACGCAACTAAATTAAAAATATGTCAATAATTTATACGTTTAAAAGGCTTAATAATTATATAATTTATTCCATAACCTAACTACGTTCTCTGGCGACATTTTTACTTGGTAAACTCACCCAGAATTATCATCCAACAAAACACTACATTCCGACATCATGTTTTTTTCGTGAACATGCACTCAAACGCCTTACAACATATTTTCTTTCATGTACACACGCGGGAGCCTGTGTTTGTTTACTTTTTACGCGCTTTCCTGTATCTCGTTTGCTGGCGGCTATCTATTCTGCTTCCGAGCGGTAGACCTGAGTAGACCGTCGAAGTGATCGAGTTGAATATTTCGAGATCTTGCGGGCCGGTAAGTCTGTACTCGCATGAGGTTCTTGCCCGATTTAAGAGCAAGGTCTTCTCTATCGAGTAGTTCGAGTACGGTTTTCGTAAGTACCTATGACCCCGTTGTGTGACGTACGCATCTTGCCCGGCAACAGAACAGCCGTCTAGTGATGTCGCCACTTGAAATATTTACCCGTGGGAAGAAGAAACATGGGGTAAGACATCACATCTGTGAGATAGGAATCTACGCTCCGCGGTTGACATGCACTGAAAAGGAAAGAGCCAGAGACGTGCTCTCGGCTTGAAAAACGTTCGAATTTTAAAATAAAAAAGGCCAACCGGCCGTCCAGTGTCAGCTGTCGCCTTTTTCGGGTCTCGTATCCAAACACAGACAAAAAAATAAATAAACCATGGATGCCTGTCAGCACATGTTTTCCTGTGAAAACAGTTTTGCTTTAGAAAAAGTTATATAAAGGAAATAATGCTTCAGTTTCTGAACGAATGTACATTAGCAACACACAAAGTTGTACTTATCTAACAAAAAATGTACAAGGAATACGAACCCGAAAAAACGTAGAGAATAAAAATTTACATCAGCATGTACTGTCGGTGATTTTGGAAACTACGGAAGATTTGAACACATTTCTAGACTACGTACGAGTATAGCTTGAGCTATGCTTCCATGAAATTTTATATATATATATATATATATATATATATATATATATATATATATATATATATATATATATATAATCAAAATGTTGCAGCCATGTCGGCAAATGATTTATAAAATTAAATTATCAATTCTACAAACGATTGCTTTTAAATCATGTTGCATACGTGTTAAGAATATGTTACTGGTGTACAGTCAACTCAGCAGACCACTGACAGAAAGTTGACCAATAATGAACGTTTGTAAAATAGTCTACAGTGGGTGTATCTTGCGTGGCGTGTACGGATACACTCTATTTTTTGTGCTTTTACAAGGAAAATCCTTGGAAACCCAGTTGCCTAAGAAATTCCTTGTAAAACTACAAAAGTTGCTTGTGTAAAAAAATACAACCCATATGTTTGTAAAATTACCAGTTTTAGACTTGTGTTAATACTTTCCATTTATATTCTAATAATGACATTAAAGGCATTCATTAAATAACTTTTAAACAATTTATTAATACATGTAACTATTTTGAGAAAAAATCATTGTGGACGCACCATGTATCGAACCTGCATCCATGCGCTTGGATGTCATGCACTTACCCCTAGACCACCTTTGCTTACAGGTTATTAGTTCTTATCTTATATGTATATTCAGTGTACAGTTCTACGACATGACTTTCTTAATTTTGAAGTAACGCAATTAATATGAATATTCACATTATTCCAGAAAAATGCATTCCAGATGACGTGGTTTGTGTATAACCATATAGTTTCCGACAAACCAATAATTTTGGTAGACTACAAATTTTTCCAAAGTTTTTTTACACCTTCGCAAACAAATAACTTTACAAAAAATCTGAACAACTGCAAAAAAAAAAAAACTTGAAATTTTTACAAAAAAAATTAATGACAGCGCATTGTCCACATTGCATGAAACGACTCACTGAAAACTGAAGATTTGGAGCAGGGTGCTTAGTTATCTCGGTCACTTGATCAGGTTTTGTAGATCTCCAGGTTTTTTAACTCATGTAATGCTACTCAGGGTTTTAAGGGCTTGTTTCCGAGTTTTTTTTTCAGACTGGTGCCAATAACTCTAATATTTTTTAACCATAAGTTTTGAAAAAATTTGAGTCAATGTGCAATCACACGATGCACAATACTGTGGACGCGTTTTTTTTTTTTTAAATAATGTACCATTCACCAGCAAAAAAATAATTTCCTTAATTTTTGCTTATTTTCACGACGAAAAACATGGTGCTTTGGGTAATGAAATCTAAAAAACCGTTCAGTATAATTCTACAAAAAAAATTCAGCTACAAATTATAACATATAAGTGTCAAAACTGTGCAGCGAAATTTTGATATGAGCATTAGGTAGCAATAAAAAATATTTTGTAAATCACTGCAAAATTCCGTAAGAAGGCCTTAAGGTAACGGGAATAAAAACCGACACATGTTTTACATGTTAAATATTGTTACAAGTTTAGCAAAAATTTACATGTGGGCAATTCTCTGAGCTCTTTGTGATAGAGGTCTTATAAATAGTAATAAAAGAGTTGAATTAACTTATTGATTTACTGGCTCACAAAGCTTACAAAAATACACAAAACAGTAATCAACTATAACTTTCACAACACAATTAATTATGCACACAATTACTACTGTGCCACAGAAACGTTAATTAACTTTGACAAATAAAAGTACAAGACTATTTACCACTAACCAAAGACTACAAATCACAATAAAAGTCCAGTCTTATATCCAATCAACAGTCTCTCAAATAGTGATAATGTACAACCTTATCAGACCGAAGTGGTGATGGCTCACTATGTGCTGCGCAGCACCCCGAGTGCACCACTGTCTTCCCCCGAGTGCACCCCAATCTTCACTCCTGAGGTCTTCGGTTCGACTACCGTCGCGCACCTCCTTGTTGTCCGTCAACCCGCAGCACCAGTCCTCTTGTTCCGCCCACAATACTGCTCCGAAGGTATGAGCCTGTAGCCTCACAGTAGACTCTGACGTCACCCAGGTGTCTTCACCAGTCTCTCTCCACAAGCATGACGCCTTCCTCTAGCACGACCAATAGCGAACTCTCCTAAGTTGCCAGTGACTGCTCTCGCTGGTACGACACCTCCAGTGTTGTTCTCCACAGCTCACCACATTTCTGTAGCACTCCGAAACCTTCTTCACTGCTGCCATCAATACAACACCCCAAGTGTTGTCTGTCCCTTCTGCAGGATGCTGATGTTACTCAGCCTCGACACCGATCACTGCTGCTGTGTTGCCATCCCCGAGTTGCCACACCTTGTCAGTTCCGCCGATCCCGACACAACATCCCAAGTGTTCAGTCCCTTCTGCAGGATGCTGATGTTACTCAGCCTCGACACCGACCACTGCTGCCTTGTAGCCATCACCGAGATGCCACACCTTGTCAGCTCAGCCGTCAGTGTCTCCTCTCGGCCCGTCACTTCTCACTATGCCCACTGCCACCCAGGTGGCAACGCCGCCCCTAAGGGTGCTGCCTCACACCACTCTCGGTTCTCACTTCATACTCGCTGACTACAAACTCATTCTGATCCTCTTCAGACTTCCGACTTTAAGACTCCAGACTGACTCATATTGCGCAGTTCCGAGGCTTTCATACGGCCTCTTTAGTGACGTCAATCGGTGGTGCAACATGGTGACCAGATGTCTAAAAATAGACATTACCTCGCTCGTGCCTGTTGGTAGTCACGTATACGCACTGGCGTCATCGGGGAATTCCAATGACGTCTCTCGGGAGTTGCGACATAGCTGCGAAAATCCATGACATTGCAAGTCGACTCAGGCTGTCCCACAGCATGATGTAACATTCCTACTGCAGGCCAACACACAACAATTTATTACTAAATGCAACGTTGGAAACACATTTGTTAAACATTGTTTGATTTATATTGCATTTAGTATTTATTTCACACTTGTTTCTTTGACATTTTGAAACACTAACTTCAGTTTCGCTTCGTCGTAGTTTTGTTATGTGCACTGCTTACATTGTTGTTGTTTTTTTTTTCGTGCCAAATTGCGACGCCGACAAATACGTCCACCCTGCTTGAGAACAATGTAGAGAGGAGTTGATTGAGAGAGAAGCTGCTCTCGTGAGGACGCGTGTAAACTTTACTCTAGTTACTTTTTGCGCACCTGAAGCTGAAATTATGTTCTACTTACACCTACCCTCGTGAGTATTTTTTAAGGGTGTTCAAGTGCGATAAAATAATAATTGTATATTTTTATGAAATAATGTTAGTTCTGTAGACGATACTTGTAAGTACATTTTACTCTTACGAAGCAATTATAGCTCTCATAATTTTCTAACAACGAGGTGTCAAAAGTTAAAATTTGCTTGTTACATTGCCATGCAAATAGTGAAAAAGAAAATCAAACTCTAAGTTGTGATACAAGTAGAATGATTAATACAAATTAAACACCAGAATCCATTTCCAGTAGAACGTTTTCCAATTTTATTTTTATGGCGTGTATACTTTTGCTTACGTAAAAAAATATTTTTTTATTGACAAATGGCCACAGTTATATAAAAATTCGATTTCAGGCTGGTTTTAGATTCTACCCGGCAAAAAAAAAACATATTCCTTTACCCAAGGCTGAGACTTGTATTTTTCGATCATCTCCATACTGCCGAAATCAATAAATAAAAAAACGCTTTAAACCAATAAATGTTAAACACATAAATAAAATTTCACTTTTCTCCAACACGGAAAGAAAAGATCAATCAAGTAGGTGTAACGCATTTCCGAACGACTATCTCTGACGTGTAACGCATGACTTCGGCAAAGTTTGCGAAACGTGTTTCTTGGGATTTCGCCGTTTTTCTATACCCATTTCTTGAAACTCGGAGATTTCAATGTATGTTTTTAGCTAGAGCTTTTTTAAAAGAAGTGAAGTGATTTTGTTCAGCACTTAACATCGAGGTCTTCAGCGCTGGTGAGGGGTGACATGAGGTGAGTATGGAGCAACGCCGAAATGATGAGGCGGGCGAAACGGGAGATCCTCGAGAAAACCCGCCGAACAGCGGTATCGTCCGGCACGATTCCCACATGCGAAAATACAGAAACTGACCACGCCGGGAATCGAACCCGGATCGCCTAGGTGGGAGGCGAGAGGTTTGAGCGCTTTTTTTTAAACTGGTAGAGATGTTATGCTTCGGAAGTCGAAGCTAGCCTTCAGACAAAACACGCTTTATCATAGTCGTTACCACTAACAATCGTATTCTCCACTGCTGCCAACATCTGCACCTATCTGCACCATCGATGTCATTTACCGATAATTCTGTGTGCTGTTGTATGTTAATCTTGCACGTGTTGAAATGAAACAGCTACACGTAATCAGCCTGGGATTTATCTAAACATGGCTGAACGTTTAATATTAACCAATGTGTGTATTGCAATAAGTATTTTTTTCCTTCAAACGTTCCGTACACCGAGGTTACTTTGTGACATTCAGAATGTTTATTTTTTTATAATGCTGTTTGAGTAAGAAGAAAAGGAAGTCCATAACGGCACATTTCATCTATCCATATAATTTTTGTTATTTCTTTACTAATCGGCCCAAACAAGACATTTTGAGTCGCCCAATGTTACATTGCTTGTCACAAAGTGTAGTTTTAAGTTTCCTTTGTTATTTTAAAATATTTATTTAGATACACGTGAAATGTTGGTGGAAATATTATTTGTTTATTGAAAGTGAAAGCTTTCGACGTAGTTCTCTATACGTCAAGATTAGCACATCAGCTGTTCACTTTGTGCACACCGAAGTGTTGATGTAAATATATTAGAAATCAGCGCACGAATGCTGCTTGTAAGGCACTTGAAAGTCTGCGCAGTACCTGAGCGTTAAGTGGAAAATGACGTCAATCTTGGCCGCGTGGCTGGCAGAAGTGTTGTTTACGTCAGGGAGACACAAAATCGATGGCTGCCTAAGGGCGACTCCGGCCTACGCAATCAGTGTGGTATCGCCTCAACGGCCAAGGCACGGGCACAGAATAGAAAGTTAGAGAGAAGAGAAATAATGGATGATACATAAGTGAAATAAGCACAAAGATCCAACAGCTATTTAAAATATACTTGACTTTTAATCCAAACATATAACTAGAGAGGATGGAATTTCGCGAAAAGTTTTTGTGTCAACGTACCCTTGAAAAGATTGTAGTTTCTTGCAACATTTGTGATTGGGCGATACACGTCTGACATTCCGTAATTGTCTGCAGACCAATAACGGCCATTAAATAATACTATTAGCGGGATTATTACTGGCTCAGTCAAATAGGGTAACAGCTCCACGTACAGGGAAGGGCCAATATTTTCTTGATAAGCTAAACGTACGTTGAAACCCAGCAAACAGTCAAGTTTTCCCGCGATAAAACATCATCTCTACATATAACTTATCGGCTAACACTAGTTGCAACACAAAATTTTACCCAAGTGTTTGCATAAAAAATACATTCCAAAGTATTTTCAAACAATAATTTTAGCACGGCTTTAAAATAGCCTACTCAAAGAAAGAGTTTTTGCATAGTAAACCATACATGTTTGTATATTGTAAATACCTCATCCGTATTTAATTCTAATTGGTTTTCGTCGAACGAATAATATACGCAAAGCGCTAAAAATGTGTTTTGTTGTTATAAACCAAATGTACGTTTAACTGGACAAAATTCTCACGATGAGAACACAAAATCTACCAATATTTGTTCGTTTCAACTTTTATACGCTTGTATAGATAGCTATCTACAATCAAACATACAGAAACAATCGGATGTATCATTTTTTTTTTTGTGTATAGATCACAATTCTTTGAGATTTCCTACTAACATAAAAGAAAATCAGAACTTAGTGACAAAGTTATAAGCTGGAAATTTGTTCGATTTTTTTTTTTCGAAAACTATTTAACTAATCGCCGAAATTAAGGGCGGTAAAGTTTCTGAGAAAGTAATTTGAAGCTAACTAAATTTGCAGATACTGTAGCATACAAACAAAAATAAATGCATACATAAATACATGCACACACGAGTACCAGGGCTCGATTCTCGATCTTGCTAATTCTGTGTTCCGTAACGTATTTTTTATGAAACCATACTAAAATCTGTAAGTTTCAAACTTTATGGTTTTTTTTAAATGGTTTTCCGGCATCTTTACTTTTTTCTACGAAAATATGTCAGTTGTGTTTTTATAACATTTAGCAAATAGCCCGTCACATCTTATTACAGCATACATTATTTCATTACAGTAAGACTGTTGGTTTCAGTTACTTGTATGCAGCAATAACAATGAAATTTTGACTTCAACATTAAGTCGTACAAATATAAAATTGTGAATTTTCCACAATATAACGGTATTAACGGCCTCGTCTACAACGTGCTTAAAATGGGTTGCAGAGTGATCATAAACATGTTTTTTTTACTAAACTATTCCACATATGCTCATTGTGTTAATGGACGACAAGAATACACATTACAAAAGATGACTGTTGGGTCGTTTCAAAGCATCCTATCGATTATAAAAAACATTTCGGCGCCCCCCAATATGGCTAACAACAGCTTTTTCAACATGTTGTACCTGAAAAACTACTCACAGGATTCGTGTGAATCTACCGTAGAAGTACGCAGGGGACTTAGCTTAAAACTTGTCACCAATAAAACGGTGGGGTCACGACTGAAAGTGTCAGTCAGGCGAGTGTCCCACAATACCACTGCACGCCGTTCCAATGTCTTGCGGTAGAGGCGATTCCACACCTGATAAGCCGGTCAACATCGCCCTTGGCGTCGTGCCTCACTCACAGTTTCAAATAACTGCAAATAACTCGAATATTTTTTTAATAATATTCCGTTTGCTAGCAAAAAATTATTTGGCCTAATTTTGGCTTATTTTGACAACAAAGTATGTGACAT
This sequence comes from Medauroidea extradentata, assembly GCA_003012365.1. Lineage (NCBI taxonomy): Eukaryota > Metazoa > Arthropoda > Insecta > Phasmatodea > Phasmatidae > Medauroidea > Medauroidea extradentata. The sequence continues at coordinate 51,467 of PNEQ01036832.1, read as the reverse complement.
TTCATGTGCAAAAATCTAAAAATCCGTTTGGTGTTTTGCAACAGAAAAATTCACATACAAACGATGATATATACACACACATATTAATTTGCGTCAATAAATGTTTTCGAAACCACTGAAAAACTCAAGGGCGAGGCCTTAAGGTACAGGGATATACAAGCCAAATTACGTTCGGTGGATCTCAGTGCCTGTCTAACCTAATGATATGCCACCCCTGACTTATTTGTTCATTTCTGTGAAGCTCACATTAACATTCGACTTTTTAAGCAGTTCTTTATAATACCCTGACAACTATCAACATACCAACATTTTCACTGCCAAAAATCACTCGAAAACACCACCTCATAAATTATTTCCTGCGTTTTAATTCGGGTAACAGTAATCCTCGCTTCCTATTGCAAACAATGGTTTATGTCCGAAAGCGATATCATTAACAATGACAGAGCACCGTCGAATATAATATAACATGTAAATATAGGCTGTTCGGGATAAAGTGAGCACTCAAGAAAGCCCTGCTAAAGTTCTATTTGCAGCCAATTAGTATATATCCGCTCGTAAAGGCTAACGACGGGACGTGTCTAACCTCTCTGGACACGTCACTTGATGTTTGCGCGTGTGAGATAAATTGTGCAGTCAGTATGAACCGATACCGTTTAATTAAACAAAAATTACTAACTACATAAAATACAATTATTTCGATTTCGGTTTATTTTGTGTCGGTATTGTTGTATATAGTTAGAAAAATACTCGGAACTATATTGTGTAATTTCGCTGCCAACCATACAAGCAGTAAAGCAACAATAGTTAATGTCGAATTTCATGCAGGAACGGCTAGTGATATTTTTCAAAAGTTCAGTTTTTAGTACTCTCTTTATCCCGAACGATCTATATTTATCCTAGCTCACATCACGGTTCTCAGGTAAGCAGCGCACTTCACAAGGACGAACAAATTAGAAAATATGTAAACTAACGTGGGAGAAAACACAATTGCAAGAGACTGACATCCGTTTAAATGTTCTTACAATTATAATTTGTTTACATAATTTTATTTAATAACACTATATTTTGAATTTAAAAGAAGGAGGAGGGGAGGCGTGGAGGAAGCGAAGTTTTATACTGACATTACAAGCTGAACAGTATTGCTATGTGAAGTTTACTAAACAATTAGATGCACCATTACCGAAATTCGTGACACATTTTTTATTTCGTAGCTACATTACTAGTTAAAAACGTTGGATACCGTCCAGCTGATTATTTTATAATTTTGTGGAATTCTGGTTAGTAAATTAAACACCAAAAGGGGTAAAATATTCGGAGTTTTGGTTTTATAGTTTTCGTACAATGACTTCGATGTTTTTGTGCGGTTATCATAAAATAAACTAAACAAATAATCGAAATGAAACTATGATAACAAAGTACTACTATTTTCCAAAAGTTCAAAGTCATAATCGGCAGTTTCAGCAAACAAAAATTTAATTAAAAAAATTCACACCGATATTTAAGCACAATTTAATGGATTTAAGCACTTACGGGAAGGCAATACGACTTTCCGAGTAGAAAACATAGTCTTTTCTTCGAATAGCCAATTATTCATAAAATTTACCTAAAAAATTTCATGGATATGACCATTTTAGTCTCTCTTATAATGTCCATACAATAAAATAAAAATATTGACTTTGGCATTTAACTATACAAAAAAACCTGTAACTGAAGAAAAGTTTTACTTTGTGAAAATTGTACTTATTACGTTTAGTGATTGACCAAAATCCCGCAAGAATATAAAATAACGAGCTGGACGGTATCCAACGTCCTTGAACGAAGTTTACTCGACATCCCTGAAAGGCACGTGGAAGGGTCGTTTCAGTATCATGAATGTTGACAGACGATGACGCAAACCGCAGTGGAGCGTGGGAATGATCCGACCGCGAACAACTGAGTCAACGGAAACTAGGGGCTAAAAAAAGTCCGCTGACGTTAACTTTTTTTTTTTTTTTTTTACAAATTCCTTGCGAGGCAGAATAAACCTTAAATAAAAATAACAACGAAACGTAATTATTCTTGAAATCGTGGCATGATAAAGAGTTTATTCACAGAAGTGCGATACAGACGGGTAAAATTTCACAATTTTATTCCACAACAAATTATCATTTACATTTAAAGCACGCCCTGAAACATTTCTGAGTCTATAAAATATGCAGAGAAACTCAGATTCATCTCGTATTACTTGATTTGACAAGCCACAATCTAAGTAATTTGTCAAATCTATGTGCATGCATAAATAAAAAACCGTAATTTGTGTCTATATTATTTTTGTTTCTCCGCATATGTTTTATTCTTGCATAATATACAAATGTATTTAGAAATGTATTGTACCAATAACTGAGGACTAATCTCCAATAATAATAATAAAAAAAATGTCTGAAATGAAACGAAACGCAAGCCGTTCACGATAAATTGAGAACATCTGAAGCCCTACCCACTTACTTTCGGTAACGTGTAGGCCTACCTTTCTGCCATTTGTTTATATAAACGTAACAGTGTTAATAATGAAGAAACGTATGGCTCAAAGTACGAGGTCCCAATAAATATTATATTTTTTATTATTATCCTCAATAAGCTGGTCTCCAAAAGTGCTCACTTTATTCTGAACAGTCTATACTTACAGTTGCAGTAATCAACATAAACAGTTGTATGGGATTCGCGAATAAACATAATAAGTATTGGTTGATAAAACAGTGTTAGGTTTGCAGTCGTTACATGGGAGTACATAATCCTCTTACAAAAAATTACCTCAGCCAGTTTTCCCATAGTGGCATTTCAAAGTCAAAATTGCATGTTTTAGGTCATACACCCTCCCGAAAACTAATTAACATATTGCAACGAAATAATTTATATTGAAAGTACTTGTACCGAGCTAGGGCTTAAAATACATAAAAAAACAATACAAAAATGTTTTGTATTTTTAAAAAATTTCTGAAATTCGAAAAATTTTTGATACTTTCAGAAAATATTTTGTTTTAATTCCAAAAATAATTTTATTGGATATTTATATACTTAAAGCCTTAGGCCGTGACATGTACTTCTACAGTGAATTTGTTTCGTTTCATTATGTTGATTGCTTCTCCAGGGGTGTAAGAACTAAAAACGTTTAAAATTTTGACTTTGAAATGTTATTATGGGAAAACTGGCCGAGCTAAATTTTTTTACAAGAGGAAAATGTATGGTCTACAAAACTAACACTGTTTCCTTCAAATATAAAATTATGATTTTCCCCCACTTAAACACCAAAGTCCTTTCTTCCACAGCAGGATAATCTCGAAACACTCCGCAGTAGTCAAACATAGCTGACGTGCAACACGACACACAATGGCAACGCAAATACCTGTGATGCTGGATTTCTGGGCCATCCCGTACATTGAAATTTATAAACAGCAAACTTATTGCGCGATAGATCACTTTCTACCAATTAAAATCATAACGAAATAAAAAAAAATAATACACGGTTGTTAAATGGCACGCTGAAGATCGTCATACCTGTGATGGAATGGTAAGAAATCGCCCTTAAGGGGTATTGATCCCTACCACCTTGGATTTATCTGTTTCTTCTCGATAACTTCTCTCCCAGTCGATGTATCAAAATTTTTGTCACGACAAGGCATAGATACAAACTTAATCGATTTTCTGTAATTGCTGGAACCATAATATATTCATTATTTTGCAACAGGAAACAGCTGAAAAAGAAAAATTGCTTTATTTACGGGAGCGACTACAGAGGCTGCAACATTAACAGAAACAATGCCATATGGATTCCAAAAAATGAATGAAACCATAAACTATGTCTTGTCAGCGTGAAAAAGTAAAACAATGAGTCTATTCCCTGATTTAAAAGAAAAACCGTAAAACCGATCTGACAGGGATCAATCCCCCTTAAGACCACGAATCTCTCATTTTACGAGAATTTTTTTCAAGCATATAATAGACCATACATTTTTTAATGATCTGATAATTTTGTTGAAAATGGTTTCTCCAATGTCAAGTACTATTTTTTTTTTTTTTTTTTTTTTTACAAAGACACTATCGTCTTGCCTCGATTATTTCATCAACTTATTTTTACTGGCTACCCTTACAGAGCCGCAATCGCATTTTTTTTTTGTCTACAGATAATTTACGCTGCATAGGTCAATCTAGGTTCCGTGGTTGGCGCAGTAGCTAGAGCACTCGCCTCCCACCAAGGCGCTCCGGGTTCGATTCCCGACGGGATCGGTCCCAGGATCTTCCCACATGGGAATCGTGCCGGACGATGCTGCTGGTCAGTCGGATTCCTCGGGAATTTCCCGTTTCCCGCGCCTCTTCAATCCGGCGCTGCTCCTTACGTCTAGAGCCACGATTTTATGGCGAAAATATTTATGCAATAATTGGTTTCGATATCTTATCAGCAGCTCTGCTTCGTGGTCAGTTATTGGAATGTATTAACTCTCACTTGTCTTGGGTTTATACTGACAAATCACAGACGTATGGTGCTACAATTGTCTTACACTGATTGGTGCAGTCAAATGAGAAACCAGTCTGAACAAAGACACGCTGCCAATAACCATGAAGCAAAGCTGTCGATGTGCACGTAAGGTATTAAAACACAATGTTGCAAAAATCTTTTCGCGACAAAATAGTGGCTCTATTTACAACTTGTCACCCCTTACCAACGCTAAAGACCTAGATTCCCGCTCAGTCGTAGCGCGCCAGACTTATCATTGGCCTAGTCAAATAGAGACTCATCACACCAGTAGAGAAAGAAGAGAGTCAGAAATGAATACATTAAATCGAAGCCTATCAATCAGTTAAATCTTCATTCATAGATATGATTGTTTATGACGGGAAAAACTTGACTGTTTACTGGGGTTCAACGTAAGTTCTGCTTATCAAAAGATTACTGGTTTTAGCTTGTACGTGGAGCTTTTACTCCATTTGACTGAGGGCCCGCGGTGGCCGAATGGTCAAACCATTCGCCTCCCACCAAGGCGATCCGGGTTCGATTCCCGGCGGGGTCGGTCCCCGGAATTTCGTATGTGGGAATCGTGCCGGACAATGCCGCTGATAGGCGGGTTTTCTCGGGGATATCCCGTTTCCCCCTCCCTTTCATTCCGGCGCTGCTCCATACTCACCTCATGTCACCCTTCACCAGCGCTAAAGACCTCGCTGTTGAGTGCTGACCAAAATCTCTCACTCACTCGATTTGACTGAGGCAATAATAATCCCGCTATTGTAATATGTTATGCCTATTATTGGACAGCAGATAGCTACATTGTACCAGACGTATATCACCTAATCATACATGTAGCTAGAAGCCACAGTGTTATCAAGGCCATATTGGTACAAAAAATTTTCGCGATAAACCATCATCTCTAACCATCCCTAATTTCAACATGTAAATCCCTACGCATCCCATCGACACAAGGTCTTGAGAACTCGCTGGACGATGACGGCGCGAGCAACTATATAGGAACGGAAGCACGACGTGGTGAGTGGTATCTGGCAAGTTGCCCCAGTTCCCCTCCCACAAACCCCTTTTTTCTCATCTGGACCGGCCAGTTACGTCATCGTTGTCCGGCGAAGTTGCGCCCGCGGCCATGTCCCGACGACAGCCCAATTTCGGGAAGGATCGACTTGGCTGGTAGAAATGTGGAGGCCAGTACACGCCGACTCATATATACGACTCCGTTACCTTTCCCAGAAGTCAGTACAGACACACATATGAAACCGAAAAGATTTCTAATTTTTTTTTTTTCACCGTCGTTACGTTTAACTTAAGTTTGTATTGTATATCAACGATATACTACTTTCAAAGATCATTATATACTTATATAAAGCAAAGGAAGTCACATTTATTGGCCTTAAAATCCAAACGAAGAATTTCCCAGAGTTCAACACGGTTACATCGTAAAGTAGCGAGCCTTTACTCCGCACCCTTTGTCGGTACATTTTGTACGTGGCCATATACGCCAACATAAAAATCCCCACAAAAACGTTAACACGTCTCATATTTGATTAATTAGAATACGTTTTTACATGGCTTGTGTCCGGATTTGTCAAATTGGGAATTCGTACATGTTTAACAAAGTAGGCAATTTACTACGACATTCGATTGGTAGACAACAGACAACACTATGTAAGGTTAAAAATTAACGACTTTTATATAAAATAAACCAAGCGACATTTTTTGATTGTTCGTTTACGAACATAAAGAACATAGGAAACTCTTAAATTTTGCTTATATAAATAAAACCATGCACCATGTGCCCTCTGCTACTTTCTGCAAAGCACTGAACCAACCACCACACAATCAACTTAAATTTATAAACTATTTTCTCAGTTTAAAGGATACGTTGCTTGGTTACTTTTATATAAAAGCCGTCCAAATAACCAACACAATAAAATTAGAATTACAATACATGACATTAAAATACCTTGATACTAAAATATTTAAGAGGATTATATTAAAGGAACTTAAGAAAATAGAAACTAACAAATAGCAACAATAGAAAAAAATATGAAATTGTGAAATTTGAAAACAACGAAAAATAGAAACGCATAGCAACAATACAAATAATTATGAAATTTACCTAGAGGTTTTTTTTTTTTCATTGAAAATTTATGGCCATATGATAAATGATTTTACACACTTTTATTTGTATGGATGCCATAATTCACACACGCAAAAAACAAATGACGCACACAACGTAAATCGAGTAACTATAACACACATAGCCAACAATATCTGCCAGCTAACGATCACAGGGGCATCGCCGACTGCGAAGAGAATAGGAACAAGAAATACACTTCCAGCTGCTACTGAAATGTTTACTTCATTTCAATTGGATAGTGACGTATTGACAGCAATTTAAATCAGAAAAAGGTTTCGTACTTAACAAAGTAATATACGGAAAGACGAATAGTAATGAAATTACCCACGGTTTTATATATATATATATATATTTTTTTATGAGAGAGTGAGAAAGAGTGTGTGTATGAGAGAGAGTGAGAAAGAGTTTGTGTATTTGTTTTTGTGTGAGGGTTAGTGTACGTGTGTGTGAATTACCTTAGATTCATTTTGTTGCTACGTTGTGTACAAAGCTAAACAGCCATTGATGATAGCCAAAATAAAGGAATAACGGCTCGTTTGGTTCTTTAAAAATCGGCAGTCCTCGTCGATGAAATGGAAAGAGGTTTAAAATGGACAATCACGAACCACCACCCGTTCATAAAAATGATTTTGACGAGCAGTGGTTTGATTTAAGGGGGGTGAGGGGGCTACCGGGGTGACGCCTCCCCCTCCCCACCCCTCCAAATCGTGTTGAACTTTATGTAGCCAAAGTATGTCCAGTCGCCTCAAGGAAACTAGAGTTTTTTTTTCTATGATGATCCAAGTACATTTCATGTGTCCTACTTGTATGTATGTTATTGTTAATGTTCTGTAACAGTAAACAACCGCACTTTTGATATGGCTGGTATTTTTTTACAATCCATAAAATCACATAAGCACCCCCCCCCCCCCAAATATGTTTCTAAATCCACCACTGTTGACGAGGTATGTTAGTCGAGGAGTTTATCGAGAGGCTAACAGGCCAACATTCAGTTACGAGTAAACTTCAATCGGGTTAGGTTTTCTACATCTTAAGGAGCCTCCTTACTGCGCTTCAAATGCGTTGCAGCGAGATACGACTATTATTTAACTGACGAAACTATGTAACATCTATCACTCTAAAAAAAATTTACAAGTCCTTATCGTAAGTTCGCCGGAAATTACTTATCGATGGCTTAGAATGAAAACCCCGTTACTACACAATTTAAAATATTGTAAAATTTTGGATGGGAAAAACCAAACGTTTTGACATTATCCAAAACTTTTATTTCGCAAGCAAGAAATAAAGACGCCTTATTTAAATTATGGCATTAGGTAAATTTAAAATTGCTGGTTACTTTTTTGTGCTAACTTTTGGAGACAACGTGAGTGTTGGAGTTACGAGGTTTTCATTCTAAGCCATCGTTATGCAAAGATCACAACCTCTGAAAAGAAATTTTCTGGAATAAAGTGAATATTTATATTAATTGCGTGCTTTAAAATTAAAGAATTATTATTGTACTTTAAATTGAATATATATAAATAAATAAAGCCTACATAATAAGTAAGTCACATTGGTCTAGGGGTAAGATGCGTAGATTCTAAGCATAAAGATGGAGGTTCGAAACTTAGCACCTTGCAAGATTTTTTTAAATTTTTTTCAAAATAATCTCATGTATACATCCTTTATTCAAAAGTTTTTTTATAAATAAGTTCAGTGTTATACATGAAGTACAGTTTTTTTTTTCTTATTGAAAGTACAGCTACATTACAAACATATACTTTGTATTTTATTACAAGGATAACCATTGTAGTTTTACAAGGAATTTCTGGTTTTCCAAGGCTTTTCTTTGTAAAAGTACAAAAAAAAAGTTTGTGTATACCTACAAAAAAGAATACACATTTCATACGATGCCACTGTTATTTTAAAAACTATACACGTTTATTGGAAACACTATTTTCGGGCCTCTCAATATGATTAACAAATGGCTTTTCCAGATTATCGTATCTAGACAAACAACAACCGGATTCGAAAAAACACTACAATAGAAACGTACGATAGTACGATACAACTATGCTACAATATAAAATAATTTGGTTACCTTTTAAAGTTCTATAGAAAAAGTATAATAGCAAAGAATAGCACGCCAGCTGAGTGGCTTGCGCGGAGAGGTGATAATGTATTACATATGCCGACCAGCGGCTATCTTACCACTACATTGTTTTATGTCTCTCATTCACAACACGCGCTTCAAACACGTTGCAGTGTGTTCGTAAACATGTTTATTTTTACGATATTATTCCTCATGCGCCCATTGAGCCAAAGTACGAAAAGGAAACACACTTCGCCCAAGGTCGGAATGTCGTTGTTAAGACACCGTGTTCACTGAAAACTCTGTTTTGAAACCCTCCAACATAACTTAAAAGAAAAAAACCGGCCTATTTAACCTGCCGTACTTGAAAATCTTGAACATATAATAACCGGATGTATGTGAAACTCATACTGAGACGTGCACTGCACGTAGCTGATTTTCCACCAATAAAATGATGTGGTCACCGCAGGCCTCGCTCTTCAGTTTCGCAGTGGTTTCGAAAACATTTTTTTTACGCTAATTAATACATATATCAAAAAAAATTTTCTGGCAGTTTTAACCCTTATATATCATTTGTAACTGAATTTTTCTGTTGCAATACACTTAACGGATTTTTAGATTTTTGCCCCTGAAATATCGTATATTTAGCTGTCAAAATAAGCCAAAATGAAGCAAAGTATTTTTTTATACCAAACGGTACATTATTTAAAAAAACGCTCTGGCAAAATTCTGTACTGTATGACTAGTCAATTTTTTTCAATGCATTTGGTTAAAAAATATTCAAGTTATTTGCAATTGTTTGAAATAAATGAAAGATCGTGGCCTTAAAGGGCGGGGTTCACCTCAGTTTTCAACGTCTTTATTTATTTGTATATTTGTACAAGATATTTTTTTTCTAAATTTTAGACATAAATTGTGATTAAATCTTCCTCTTAAAACACTTTTAAATCTCTCATAGTTTTTGTGTAATGAGTCGTAAACGTCAAAATTTGCACTTTACAGTTTTAAGTACGCCACTAAAACCAATTGACATACCAAACCGACAAAATTCACAGTATGTAACAATGTTGTAGGCTATGATTTGACATATATAAAAACAAAAAAAAATACTTTTGTATTTAATAAAAATTGCTGAATTTTGAAACGAAAATTAAAAAAAATACATCTAACTTTTTTTTAGAAATACAAAAAAAATATTTTTTTTTCTTTTTACATATATCAAATCATAGCCTGCAACATTGTTATACAGTGTGAATTTTTTTTCAGTTTGGTATGTCAGTTGGTTTTAGTGGCGTACTTAAAACCGTAAAGTCCAAATTTTGACGTTTACGACTCATTACGAAAAAACTATGAGAGATACAAAAGTTTCCTAAGAGGAAGATTTAATCACAATTTATGTCTAAAATGAGAAAAATATACATATATCTGGTACAATATAAAAATAAATAAAGACGTTGAAAACTGAGCTGAACCGCGCCCTTAAAGTCCCAAAGTGCGAACATATCTGCGAGAATGTTGCACGCTAGTTCGGCGCTTGACTCGTTGCAACTATAACTTACTGCATTTCATGCGCGCTTCCAGGTCTTCCTTACTACACCGTCGCTTTTGAGCCTCTCACGCGCGGGAAGGCCTCTCTAACTGCTCGTCAAAAGCGTCGCAGCGAGTTACGGTTATTTTTTCCTGACGAAACTATCCAACGCGATATATATTTGTGTATGTGCGAAAAGAACATACACTTCAAACTATGTCACCATATTGTTTAAAATTAGGCACGTTAAGGGCGTTGGACCCGTAAAAATTCAAAACGTTATATTTGTGCCAAACACTGTTCAACTTTTGCACATCAGGTAACATGTCATTTCCCCAAATAAAAAAAATTTAGGTCCCATAGTTTTAGCATTATGACTTATCAAAGTCACAAAATGGCCATTGCGGTGTAGCCAAAATCAAAAAAAGTAATTAACGAATAAATTCAAAATTACAGGAACTGATAATGTATCAATGCATTTTACGACATGGTTGACAAAAACTAATTGTTTTGAAAATTTCAGTAGTAGCCAAAAGTCAAAGTTATGCAAAAATTTACCCATTTTCATTAATTTTTTAAAAATACAAAAAGCTATCGCTTTGTGTTCACAAAAGTGTCTTGAAGTAGCTAACATCATTAAGAATCAATATGAATTATATTGTTTCTGTAAGTTTATTATTTTTTATTATTTTGGCTGCACCGCAACTGCCATTTTGTGACTTTGATAAGTCATAATGCTAAAACTATGGAACCTAATTTTTTTTATTTGGGTAAATGACATGTTATCTGATGTGTAAAAGTTGAACAGTGTTTGGCACAAATATAAAATTTTGAATTTTTACGGGTTCAACGTCCTTAAACTAGAAACTTCGTTTTCGGGGCCCTCAAAATGACCAGAAATGGGTCTTCCTGACTACCGTAGCTGGAAAAATTACAACTGGATTTAAAAAAAACACAACTATTGAAACAAGTGTTAGACTTTGAACTACTCTGACCAAGAATAAAATAATGTGGTCACAGGTAAACGTTCCTTAGGAAAAAAAAGATAACAGTAAAGCACTGCACACCAGCTGAGAAGCTTGCACGGAGAGGCGATAATACATTACATACGTGGGTTAGTGACACTCTTACCGCTCCTGCCTCTCACACACAAACTCAGCCTAACTAGGGAGGCCCCTTAAGGGCTTGGGCCCGAGTTTCTCGGCTTTCCAACAAATTATTTTTTTAAATATATACGAGAGTTACTATCGTAAAATTGCTTCGTAACTTTGTTGCAAATTGGTTTTACAATGCAATGTAATTTTTCGAGACAAACTGTATGATGAGTATAGCTAATTTATCAATTAAAAGGAAATTTCGTTAATTAAATAATTAGCAACTAATTAGCAGTCTTCTGACTCGACAAAAATAGAGTATGCAGTTTTAATAAATCATAACAAAGTTACGAAGCGATTATACGATATCGGCTCCCATTTATGTTTTAAAAAACAATTGACATTAAATGCGAAGAAACTCGAGCCCATGCCCTTAAACTGAAATGTTGTCTTACCTACCCTCGTGAGCTTTCGTGAATGAATAATGTGTGGCGGAAACGCTGTTGCCAACCTGACTAGAGCATTTATTCCCACGGTGAACAGCAACAGCGTTTAGTTTGGCGGGAGGTACACAGCTGATAACCTACTAGCCTGCCGGCTTCTGCGGCTTCGCGTGGAAGATCCCACAGCAAATATTAGACCGAGATAGCGTCAATACAGCTTTGAACGACACATATTGAATACGGAGCACGTGCCGTTCTCAACGATGCAGCGATACTTGGCTCCTCCAATGGTTACTGCTTCACGGCTACAGATTCAATACTTTGCCCTATCCTCCTGTAGGCCTATATTGTATTATTAACGTTTGTTGTTGTCCTGGAATCATCACAACTCTTTTTAAGAGTTATCTGGACATTGGCTTTGCATTTCGTTTGAAGCACGGAAACGGGGAAAGCGATAAGGCGACTCCACTACAGACCGTAAACACTACTTAACCTCTAAGCGCAGAGCACTGAACTAGCGTGCAGTGTTTTCCTAGAAATTGTTTTTTAAGGGACTTTAAATCAGTGAACCTATTAGTTTATTTGTCAAACGTACGTGTTTAAGTCATAATTTTTTTACGATTACGGCTGGTATTGTTCCAGGTACAGCTAAGTCAAAAAGCATTTTTATAACTATTGAGGAGCTAGCAATCAATAATCGGGCTGATGGAGGCGTAAGTATGTGTTAAAAGTTCAACTGCGATGCTTGTACTGTACGCCTAGTGCAATGTAAATAGAATTCACGCCATATTCGCAAATTTTACACCGTTCTTTACACACACACATACATATGCATATATATGCATGTATATATGGCATAATGCAAGAATAACCAATGTCATTACTTCGTAAGTGTGGTAATAAGGCATTCATAGCTTGGTTAACACACATACGGTGAATTAACATTGGTTGCTCTTAATGCATTAAGCCACACACAAACACACACACCTACACACACACACACACACACACACACACACACACACATATATATATATATATATATATATATATATATATATATATATACACACACACACTCACAATTCAATACTAGAGTTTTAAATAAGTTTCTTACACTATAATTTTATGCATACCAGTTCTGCACATGACACCACGTTAAAAATATTTATGAACCAGGACACTTGTAAGAATAAGCTTTTGTAAACTTTTATTTTTTTAAAAAGAGACAGCATACAATTTTCTAAACGTAGAAAAAAAAGTAACAAAATGTAGAAGACATGAATTTCTATAATTTACAATGTAAATGTCCCATATTTTGGCCCCTTAATTTTCAGTACTCTAGTTTTATGAGACAGTCATTAAAATGAAATGATGCAGATAGATGAAATACGATAACTAAGGGTTGATAAAAGGCGGGGAAAGTGCCAGTCATGCAATTTTTTTACGTTTTGTTAGTTATTATTTCAACGTTTTTTAACAGACTTACTAACTTACGCAAATGTCCGACGAATATAATATCCTATCGTGATATTTTTTTGCACATTTATTCGAACACTATGGCTTCAAAATTCGTAATAGGATAAAATCTACTCTACTTCGTGATACTAAGGCTTCGAACTCCTATGATAGAAATACGTTAAATATTTTAATTGTCATCTTATATTTGGCGCATTGGCCACTTATTGCCGAAACTACACATACTTTCTCTCTATTGGTTATCTAGCGAACTCAGTGTAGAGATCCTTCCCAGTTTTGTAAAACCCGCAAGGTGGTTTATCACGATATTAAGGCGCCCGCCTGGTGATGGTGCCAAGGGCGATGTTGACCGACTCATCTGGTGCGGCATCACCTCTACCGCGCGACACTGAAACGGCATGCTGTGGTATGGTAGATCACTCGCCTGACTGACACTTTCATTGGTGACCCCATATTTTTATTAGTGGAAATTTTTAAGCAAAGTCCAATTAACCTCTCAATTGTAGTTTCACACGAATCTCGCGAGTAGTTGTTTAGTTATAACTGATTGAAAAATAAGTTTTTAGTTATTTTGAAGGGCTCCGAAATGATATTAATCATAAAAGTGATGTTTTGTTCTTTTCGTAAATGTACACATTAGAAATATATTATAAGTTCCTTAGAAAGAGGAGTTTTGCAAGCACGCTGCAACGCTTTTTTTTACAAGGAAGGCGGACGCCTTAAGAAGGAGCGTTAGACAATTTATTATGTTGTCAGTTTTTGAGCCATACATTTATTCAAATTGTATTATTCAAATTTTTTCTTCGACACAGCATAGGATATATTCTTGGTACACTGCTTGTCATAAATAATAACGGAAATTTCCATCAGTTTGTCGCGTAGAATCATTGCAAGGGAATTCTTGAAAGTTAAACTATAGCTATCATGCAATGATTCTGCAGGACAAATTAATTAAAGATTCCATTAAAATATGTGTCAAGTAGTTTACCAAGAATATAACCTATGCTTTGTCGAAGAGAACATTTTTATAACACAAGTTGAATAAATGTTATGGCTCAAAAACGGAAAGTATTATAAAATTGTCTAACCACTCCCCCCCCCCTCCTTAAGAGCGCATGGTAGATAAATAAATGCTGAAAAAAATCAATTGATTTCTACGCTTTTTCCGAAGCCAATATGGATAAAATACTCAATGACAACATTATGAGTAAATATTTATGCAGAATTTCAAATTCGTTACGCGTGATCTCTTGCGCCGCAGTTAAATGCACAAGGTTCCGGCGTCAGAGATTGGGCCTCAGAAGTTCGGAACACTGGAAACTATTTTGTTTAAAACGTTGGATAAACCTATTTCTAGGACTGATATTGTTTAATTTTCGCAAATTGGCTTCATGAAACCTACAGTTATAGATTAATGCTTTTAGCGTTGAATATGTACCACACCCTCTTAAGGTATATCACGACGTATGGTCAGTTTACCCCAAGTGGTGAACCTCCCCAGAGTTACCATATTACTGACAGTTTTGTTGATAGACTCGACCAATCAAGCGACCAGCTGCACATCACGTGGTATGCGAGGACCCGGATCTCGCCACGTATCAAGGCAACAAGAATAAACCCCCGCGATTGCTCAGGGATCTGAAGTTTGCGAGGTTCGCGGCTGGGCCGTTGGGGAGCGATTATTTGCGGCGGGGTTAATGGTATTAACTTTGGCCGCCTTCCCGTAAACTTTTCCGTCCGCGCGGCGACCTATGGAAAACATCGGGACTGCCTTCTCCAGCCGGGGCCGCCGAAACAACCGCACCCATTAATTATTTTATGTACGAGGCGTGAACGGGAAATAAAGATACAACGACTTGTCTTCATTCAAAATATTTTTATCTTACAAAACGTCAACTATTATAACGACCCTGTTTCTGCTGCTTTAGCGACAATCATTTTTTAAACCTAAACGAGAGCAGATATCCAAAATCCACTTGGTAGTTTTGTTTAAAATGGTTCTCCCCCTGTTGGATAATTTTGTTAAGCAAGTAAATACTGTGGTTTTAGGTAGGCTAAATATGCACTTAGTTAAATTTTTGTCGATTTTTGTCTTGGAAAAAAACTATTACGGCAAAAACTAATTTCAACGAATGTACCAAAAGTATTTGCTCAAACTAGATCAGGCCGCAGAATAACCCAATGCAGAAGCGAAAAATCACTCTGTTCCATGCCACGTCAGAAAATTTTGAAAGTTCTAAGCCCAGTTAGGACAACGCAAAGTGCTTAAGAGGCGTTTGTTTGTCTTCCTATTTCTTTCATCCTTTTGACGTTAGCTCCTATTCTTTCCCGCGTCGAGGTTGTCCGTGTTGTTTTCTGTTGTTTATCTACTTGATCAACTTGCCAGTTGTATATTATGGATGTGAACATTATTCTAACGCCGATATCTTCTGGTGTAATTCCTGTCGATCTGCATTGCTTCTATTCTCATAATAATTTTACTAGTTGATTTATTCATTTATCCGTATGCCTTCGAAGAGTGTCAAGACATTGAGTTTATTTATTTTATATTTTCATCGTGCTTAACGTCTCGTCGACAGCGAGGTCACAACAGACTGTTACACATATTTTCGCACAAAGCTGGGGAGAGAGAGAGAGAGAGAGAGAGAGAGAGAGAGAGAGAGACAGAGACACTTTAGTCAGCGCTTAAGGCAATTATCCATCATTTTAACAGCTTTCATTGTTATTATTTTTTTTTATTTCTAAACAAAAGCAGATATCGAAAAATTGTTGCACAGTTTTCTTAAAAATAGTTTTTACTATGTAGTCTAATTTTTCCTAGACAAAAACTTTTATAGATTTGGTTAATTAGGTCATTAATGAGAATTTCTTTAAGTGCATAGTTAGCTGAAACTATTACCTACGTAATTTGGCTTGAAAACATTAGTTGACATAGTATACACTATTCTTAACAAAACTGTGCAGTAGTTTTTCGATATCTGCTCTAGTTTAGGATTTTAAAAATTACTATCATAAAAGCAGTAGAAGTTGTGGATCATGGCCTTAACATCAAGATATTTAGCGGAGGAGAGGGGTGATATGAGGTGAGTGTGGAGCAGCGCCGGATTGATTAGGGTTTGGGGGGGGAGGGAACGGGAGATTTTTTTTTTTCAAAGCGTTTGGTTACAGAATATTCGAGTTATTTGCAATCGATTGAAATAAATGAAAGACCTCGTTGTTAAAGGGCCGTAAAACTCTCTCACCTCACCTTACTCTTTCCAGAGGCGTGTTACTGCATAAAAATATACGGTCATTGTCGAATGTCACATAGGGCGATCGCGGTTGGCGAGAAGAGTGCGCAGTAGTTCATTGACTTGCGCCTGCAAGCTAAGATGAAACGTTAAGCCTAGTTTATTACATCAACGATATTGCTAATAACACGTGTTTCCAACAAAGTTATTAACAATGTTGTAAACATTCTCGAAAATCGTTTCCAACATTTTGTTACTAACTTTCTTAATATTTACAAAAAAAAGTTAATAACGTTTGTTACCAACGTTTTGCTGCAAACATTCGCTAGCAGGAACATTTATGAATTTTAGAAACATTTTAATAACTTTGTCACCAACACTGTTGGTCAAAGGATGTCGGTAACAAAAGTTACTAGCAATGTTATCAACAATTTTGTAGGCACTTTTCTCATAAACATTGCTATTAACTTCCGTTCGCCATTCTTACAACTTTGTTAGTAACAATGGAGTTTTCAGCAATGTTAATAACACATTTGCTATCAACATTGCTTTAAAATAGTGTAACATAGCTTAGAATTTGTTGATAACATTTTTGTAACCAACATTTTGTAATCAACACTGTTACTGTTATTTTTTTCAGTGTAAACAGGGCTTTATATGTACGCGCTAACCACTTCCTGCTAGGTCACCACCTAAAGGGTTGTCGAGTGGGGAAAAATTTAAATCTTAAAATTGTATGAAATAATGTTAGTTTTACAGACGTTGCTTTCGAGTACATTTTCCTCTAACAAAAAATTGTTTAGGCAGTTTTCCCATAACGGCATTTCTAAGTTAAAATTTATAGCTATAGGCTATTTTTACTTCATACAAAACGTGAAAACGAATTAATCTTATGAAATGAAATAATTCACATTATAAAACTACATGCACAGAAAAAAATTTTTTTTGTTACTTTTAGCAAATTTTTTAAATACAAAAATATTTTACAATAGGTTTTTATATGCTTCAAGCCGTAGGCCGTGACATGTAGTTTTGATGTTTTTTTTTTTATTTCATTATGTTTACTGGTGCTCAAGTTTTATATAAAGTAAAGATATGCAAATTTTTAAATTTTAAATGCCATTATGGGAAAATGAGCTAAATGTTTTCGTAAGAGTAAAATGTACTCTCAAGTAATGTCGGTTCGATACCCGGCGGGGTCGGTCGGATTTCGCATGTGGGAATCGTGCCGGACGATGCCGCTGGTCGGCGGGTTTTCTCGGGGATCTCCGGTTTCCGCCACCTTTTTATTCCGGCGCTGCTCCATACTCACCTCATGTCACTCCTCACCAGCCCTAAAAACCTCGATGTTAAGCGCTGACCAAAATCTCTCACTCACATAAGTAATGTCTACAAAACTAACAATATTTTATACAAATATAAAATTACGATTTTTCCCCCATTTGAACGTCCTTAATAGAGAAGGAAAAGGATAATCATACTACCAATTGATCAACACTGGAATACGCTGTAGCGCAGTGGGTACCATATGCCGAGGTGCGTGTACAGAAGCTATAAATGGGCAGAGAAACGAAGCTATAGTCTGTTTCATATAACTTGTCCGTATTTTGACTTTTCTCTTCTGAGAACTGTGTCCGACAGTTCCATTGTTTGGAGCCTTAAACCTACCTGGCTTCCTGGAAAAGCACGGTCTCCGCAAACCTGTGTACAGACACTTCTCAGAAGTGAACTGCCAAAATACGGAACACTTACATGACACAGACTATAGGTTGGTGAACGATAAGTGTAGGAAACAGATACTTCGTACAAACTACAGGCAGTCTGAAACGGAAGAGGTAAGCTGGTATCCTATGGCACAAAGAACGAAGGTAGAAAGTTGCGAAACGTTGTGGACTCTCCACAGAGTATGAAAGTAATAGATGAGACTACCATGCTACTGGCTAGTTTCAACGGCACGAGCATCGTTCTGCGCGTGTGCGACTTGAGGAGTAAAACCGTGAACGTTTTGTTTGGTACCGTCATTTTTAACCTAACAAGACCTTTGAATTAGAACATAGTTTTTTATAATTTTTTTTAACTAATCTAAATTAACGTAAAATAAATTAAATTGCCACTGCGGGTGGGGAAAAGAGGGAAAAGTCGTCGTCCGCACAACGGATGCGCAAATACGAAGAAACTAAAATGAACAACCAATAGGAAGGCATTGTTAGTAGAGTCCACAGTCACTTTAGAAAAGTTGGTCAGGATGTGTAGGCTAGCAAGTGGAGAGACTGGACGGAGGAGGTTGTGTAGTTACTCGCCAAAGAGTATACTTTGTACTATACAAGAGAAGAGCAAGTAACAGCTGCAAGCTACAGAGAGTCTGGATACGAAAGAAACTTGGAAGACAGTTAATGTTGGTAAGAACATATAGAGAACGGAACAGATAGAGAGAGAAGTTGGCTAACGAGGACGAGAAATTTGGAAGAGCAGTCGAGCGAAGTTAGTAATTAGAGTGCCGGTTTACTTGTCATCGGGCTGTTGCCCAACTGAAAGTTGTCATATGTAATGTTTGTGTGTTGCGACTGTTTCACCAAAAAATTCGGTGCCTCTGACAATTTGTTTTTACTGAAAGAATGACACAATACTTGTAGGAATACTGCTCATGACTTCCAACTTTTTTTTTTTTTTAATATACAGTTCCTTGCGTCTGATGCTGATTACTTACCACAACAAAATAAATTATTATGCCAAAACAGCACTAAGCCAAACATATCAATAATGTAACATTTATGTTGACAGGAAAGTAACGTTACTTAAAAAAAATATATTTACCAAAATCAAATATTATAGGGACATATCAGATAATGTGCAAACACACGACCTTATAGCATGAAATACAGCTATAGAATAAATTGACGAGAAAACTTAAAAATCAGACATGTACACATTATTGATTTGTAGAGGAAAGTGAAAGAAACAAACTCATATATTTTAGTAGTTACTAAGAATAAACCTTACTTTTTTTAATAGGACAATAACTTAATGTATTGGTTCTGAGTTTATAGACGTATGCAACTCCCCTAATTCAACAGAAAGGTTGTTCAACTTATTTTCGGATATATTGACATTATTGGTTTTGAATGATAGCCCCTCAGTTAATGAATGATATTTCTATTATTATAATAATATAGAATGATGTTTAGTTATCTGTTGCTTAACATGGATAGTGTATTAGCCACTAGGTTAGATTTCTCACTCATTTCTTTGTTATTACTGTATAAGTCTCTATAATACTTGATAAAACCCGCAATTGAAATAATAGACTTAATGCAGGCAAGTTTCTCCACTGGGACAGATGCCCCGCCCTGTCTAATTCACTGAGTACTCACCAGGTACGCGGTCTGAACAACAGCATGTACAGGATGGCCAGAAACAACCGCATAATAAGCATATCACGCGAATTCTGGGCTAAACTGGAGACGAAAATGTTAATGATAAAACGTACGACATTTTACGTGCACAATGCGGCAACATCGCACAGAGAAAGTTCCATCTTGCGCTCCGCGTCCAGGTATTATTTCAAGTATGTTACGTCAAGTGAACGTAGAATCATGTTGGGACTTATCTTTGAAGGAACTGTGCAATGGGAGTGCATGACTGGATTTAGTTTCTTGGACGTACTCCATTGCAAATTGAATGACTGTCAAAGAAAACTAAACAAATAAAAGAAAAACCATACACAACATGAAATTCCAAAATGGAATCAGGTCAAATAAAAACAAGGAACAAACAGATAATAAATGAAAAAAATAACAAATAAAATAAAAAACCAAGTAACATGCGACACAACGATGAGACGAAACAAAAAAAAACACTAGATATCAGACACGAACAGAAAAATAACAAAAGACACAACAAATAAACGAGAAAAAACGCAACAGATAACAGACATATACAGAAAAGACAAACGACACAATGAAGAGAAGAAACAAGACACAGTAGTTTTCCAGACAAACAGTGTTACGACGCACAGTGGGACGGATTGAATAATCATGGGGCAAAAAATCATCTTACCTTCGATTCGATGTCAAATAAGGATTTTATGCTAAGGTTAGTCGTCCCTGAGTGTTAAAAATAGTTGTCCATGTTGTGGGATTGTTTAACATTGAACTAGACATTTTTCTTGGGGGGGGGGGGAGTGAGACAGAAGTCGTAAATTACGTTTACTTGCATACTATATACACACATTTTTTGTTGAGTATTAATAACTTAAATCTTACCAATTGCAGTGGATAGAGTGCAGAAAGAAGTAAACGTAGCATTTTGATCAAATATAATATAAACATAACTTAATTTGCGGCGGAAATTAATGGAATAGGAACCTCCAAATACATTACGTTACCTTATCACAAGCAAAGATCCGTAACAGCTACTTGATAGACGCATGCCACTAAATTATGTCGAATATGATTTTCAAACGGAGCCTACGAGGAAGTAACAAAAATTGTTACTAAATAGAGAATACAGTTCTTATTTAATATATGAGAAATAACATATGTGCCCACGCCAGTATTTCAATAGCCAAACTCAAGCAAATAAAGACAGATACTTAAAAACCCTTCAGAGATGCGATTATATTTGTCATAACACTAAAGTTATAGTATTTATAGCATCGGCAGATCATCATTAGGGTCACTTTATAATGTATGTTATTTTTTAGCAGTTTAATAATTTTTTAATGGTATCTATTCATAGCAATGCTAATTTAATGACATTTTCAGTTTTCAGAAAATCTTCCATATTTTTTAAAGAATTCATTAAACGTAGATATATATGATAAAATAAAATTATGATCTAAATATTAAACAGTCAGTTAAACAGCAAATATTTAAAATACACATATTCAAATAAAAATAAATTTATTTCTAATTTGATACTTAATTACATGTACATAATATGTACTGTAAAAACTTATAATTGATAGCCTATTTATGAACCTGTACTTTAAACGTGTTTTTATTTATACCAAGCAGTCTAAAAGTCGGAAGTCATCTGAAGTGTTGCCATCCTCTCTATAATCTTCAACTTTAGCACATTCAAAGTTTCCTAGTAACATTTTTATGTCATCCTTTACTTCACTGGAAAATATTCTGATATTTTTGACAGACTACGAACTAACGATATAAGAGGGTCGGATGACAACAGAAGGCGGTAAAACAAATCTTGTACATTTTCCAAACGACTAGTTTTCTGCTGAAAAACTGGCGATAGTTTAAGATATCTTTATTCCTGGCCTCCTGTGCCTCCTCTGATAACTGCCCCATGGGTAAAATAGTTTTTGAGATAATCAACCCACTAAGGTGCAAAATTTTGTGGACAGTGGGAGTAAGCTCGTACCATCCATACAGTTTCTTATAATACTCGAGTATTTTTGTAGTATGAATTAAATTTATCAATATTTACTGCATGCCCGCTTGAAATTACAAACAATATTACGGAAAACTTTTGTAACAACAATTTATCCAGTCCAGTTGCTTTCGTTGCTGTTTCCGGGTCAGAAAAAAATCTCCTGGCTGTGTTTCCATCTGTACTTGAGCCAAAGCCTTGTCCTCTTCGAATTGTTTTATTTTTGCTCTACCACGGTTTGATCCTTGTAGTCTCATCGTGGTTTTGTTTTCTTTCCTAAAACAAGGGAATAAAAACGTTAAATTAAGACTTTAGCAATTAAATATATGTAAGCACAAGAAATATTAAGTACGATACTCATTAAATCTGCAGGAAATTGCCAGGACAAATTCCAAGAACCGTATGTATGCATGTAGGACAGAAAGACCGAAGTTCAAAGAAGAAGAAGAATCAACTGGATTTTGAGTTGACCGGGATGCAGAACTTGTAGCTGTCATCTTGCAGATGGGACACTGAAGAGTACTGGTGTCAGTCAGTGCATTCAGAACTTTCCCATCTACCATTGTTTACTGTAGAGAGTAACTAACTTCAGTTGTCTCTGTCTTGAAGGAACGAATGTTGTCAATTTTGTTTTGGAAGTATTTTTCCTCTTCTTTGATAACTTCCTTCGTTTCTTTCAAAAACTGCAACCGTATAGTTCAGCAGAAACGTGTAGAACTAGGACGTGGGTTACTCCATACCACTTCTCCATTTTCTCTTTTCAGTGTCAAGGGTACAAGAGATGTTACCAACACACTTCTGTCACTAACTGCATCGTTTTCTTCCCATTTTCGTCTATATTGGGAATGGCCGGATGACCCAACGAATCCCCACTTGCAAATCAGAATGCGCTTACCTTCACTATATGCTTCCATTATTTCCAATATTCTCTTGTAAGTATGGTCCAATCAGTCCTTAAAGTAACTTCACAAGAGACTTCTGAATACTGAATATTTTCTGGACATGCCTCCCTTTTTGCTTCAGTTAACCTACGATAGCTGGGATAGATGTCTGCATGTTTATTCTTCGCAGAAAGTCTGAGCAAATTGTTCGAATGTTTTGATAATTTTGATTCTATAAGTAATGACAAGCTTCTTCTACTGTGTATGGAATGCACTTCTTTTCAAACACATTATTTTTTTGGACATGCTTTGTGTAGATCTTGGGCTACTACTGCTAAATAATTTCACACTTGCAGCTCCTACTCTATTTCCTTTTCTTCTCAAACGATTTGACAAAATTCTTGCAGTTTGTGGAGTAGATACAATATCTGATGAACTTTTATTAATTTTCTTCTTCGTTCTTTCATCTGCCTCGTCATAAGCTTTCTTCGGGCGACATCTTCGTTAGGTACATGCACGAGTAGTATTTACGCCACTTGTACATGCAGCATATTCAGTTTCAAAAGAACATCAGTGTTCAGCCACGAAGAAAATTTTTTTTGGAACCTGGAGAGCATTCGACTTGACTTCTTCCATCTACTTAAATATTTGAAAAAAGTCAAGAAAATTTGAAAAAAGATATATCTCTATGGTCTCGAAGGTAAGGTAAGTGGGCTTTACTTCTCGTCGACACCGAGGACCATCCCAGCATTCGCCTGGCGTGATGTCGGGGGAAACCATGAAAAACCGTCATCTGGATGGCCGGATCCGGTGATAGAACCCAGGACCTTCCGAATGTGAGTCCAACGAACTAACCGTTATGCCACCTTGCTATGATCTCGAAAAGGGATATACGTTTATTTGAAACTAAACTATAATTCTGATTTCTAGGATTGTTTTTCCATTCTCCTGCATTTGATAAAATTCGAACCTAATTCCAAAATTATAAATATAAGGTTATTATTCGGTATTAGTACCATATTTTCACACATTGTGTTATACAACCACCACTTAAAAGTACCATATAAAAACTCCTACTACGAAACAATACTCCATTAAAATTTAGCATTCCGAACATTTATCCCAAGGGAGAGTTCTTGCCCCACGTACCAGTGATGCTCTTGCAGTTTTTTTTTTGTGCACAAAACGAACTAATACTGATTCCTTACCATATGCTTGGTGAAGCCAGACTGAATGCCATTTTACAAATTAAAAATAAAAAATATCTGTGCACCGATATCAACTCCGCGAAGGGGATATGTTTCTTTAGCGCGCCTATGTGGAAACCAGCTTCCCAGCGTGTTTACGCATACATGACAAGCGATTATCGCGCATTTCTATCTTAAAATATAGTTTTCTCGAAAAGGGGCAAGTAAGGGCAGCCGAATCTTTCGGATATCGTTACAGCAGTGTTATCTCTATACTGTATAGCAAATAACTCCAGGGCACTCCGTGGCAATGGTTTTTAAATTCAAAATTTAGGTTAAAAATTAGTTAAAAATAAGCAGTTTTTCGATGGATGAAACTGAATTACTAATTCTGATAAAAATTATGCATTGTTATGAAATGTAGTAAATTAAACTATGGAGTTCGAGGTAAAAAATTATTTACTTTGATTAAAGTGAAATAATACTGGAAAAACTCCATCCAAACATGGGATACTTTGCATAAAACGGGAGTATCCCCGGATTTACTCAAAACTATAAAGTTTCAAATTGCCTCCTGGCCTCATATGACTTCAGAAATCAAATAAAATTTGTAGACACGCAAAAGAATCTTTGTAGAACAAATTCTCATAAGTTTCAGCTCGAATATAAGTTCGATTTTTTTATTTTTTGCCCCATGGTTAGTCAATCCGGCCCACTGTGCGACGTTTCGGGAACTGGAATCTGTTCCCGTCACCAGGTAGACACACAGGGTTCAGTCGCACTCGTGGTGTGCTTAATATACGTTTGTATCTGGACATTCTCTATCCCTACACTGAAAAAAGTATAGTTGTAGGTACTATACTTCTGTTAAAATAGGGACAACAAAATAGTTTGGTTGTTGGTACTATGTGAACTGGTCCTTCAACAATCTGTTTTGTAGAAGGAACAATGAGCTTTGTTGCTTTTACAAACCAGATGGTAACTACTACAAAACAGATTGTTCAAGGAACTGTTCAGCGTAGTACCAACAACCAAAATGTTCTGTTGTCCCTATTTTAACACAAGTATGGGACCTACAACTATACTCTTTTTTTCAGTGTAGCAGTTCGGACTAAAGGAGACAAGCGAAGTCACGGAATACCTCTGTATTTGGTTTGCAGTTGATAAGTCGACACGAAACCCGTGCTAAAAAAAATACAAATATGTTATTTTTCAACGTATTCTTGTGCGGCAATGTTTACAAAACTAAAATATAAATCTTGGGGGTTTATGATCTCAGGCTAGGACTACTTATCCTCACTCGTTGTCATCGTTGACGTCAGCAACGTTGGCAGTGTTTACGCTTTAATATGCCAAGTTGCTGATAAGCTAAGCAATATACTGATAAGCTTTTCCCCCCAAGACTGGTTCAACAACTGTCGAATCAACCGCGAGTTACCATACAGGACGTATCAGTACAACGGTTACAAACTCTCAGGAGAGAGAGTACACCCAGACTATTAGAAATCACATAGCAATGCATGGTCGGAAACGCTTTCCTGGCGCTGTAGTGACGATGCAAAACACAAGAGAGAAAGGACACAACCAAGAGGAGATGACATGTTTATTATTCTAAATAAAGCAAAAAATTAAAATAAAAATAATATAAAGTAACATTGATATTCATCAGCAGCCAAAGACTTCCCAGCGTTTCTGTTGTATCAAAACTCTTTTCTTGCGGAATAAATAATGTTTAATTGTGCCAAGATAGTGTAAAAAAAATACTAATATTTTTCAAACAGTTTATTTTTGGTTATTTTTAAGCGAGAAAACAATGTATATATGGTTTATAGAGTCATTTAATTCGATGTTCGACTAAAGTCGCATGTCGCAGTTTAGAAATATTTTATATATTCGACTATAGTTGAATGTCGCAGCGAAAGAGAACTAATTTAAAGAGAAGAAATCTGAAAACTGCAAAGAAAAAAGTAGACTGTGGCCACCATTTTTTTATAGAATTTAAGACTAATAAACATGTTTTCTCATTTTGTTGGTGTCCTTTCTTTCTTGTGTTTTGTGTCGTCACTACCGCGCCATAGGAAAGCCTTTTCGACCATACGTTGCAATGTGACTTTCCATCTCTCCTGAAAGTTTGTAACCGCCGTACTGACACATCCTGTATGCCTTAACGTTGTTCCTTTGTAGATTTGTTCTCGTATCGGCCGCGTACATGCCCACATACGCACGTCGATCGCACACCAGCTGTGCGTGCAACGGCCTTACGCACACGCACGCCTGCTACGGACACGAGCGATGAGGAAAACAAAATATATGATGAGGTCTAGTTACGCATGCGAGTTGGATTAACCTCTTACCTCTTGTCTACCCACACTAGATATCCATTGTACATAAACTACACACATACATCTGTACCTCGGAGGCATAAAACACTATAGTCCCGTTTTTCTCAAAGTGCACTTCATACAATAAAAAAATAACAGTTTTGAGTACTTTGTAGTGGTATACAACATAAAGTCCGCGTTGTGTAAAAAAACCATTTTTGGTATTAAATAGCTGAATTCACTAGTAAATGACAAGCTAGAAACTGCTACCTGAAAAGTATGATTTTTGTGATATAGTTTGAAGAGTGTGATTCACTAGTGAATTCAGCTATTTAATACGAAAAATGTGTTGTTTTACACAACGCCGACTTTGCCTTGTAAGCCATATATATATATATATATATATATATATATATATATATATATATATATATATATATATATATAATTCTCGTGTCAC
Organism: Medauroidea extradentata; assembly: GCA_003012365.1. Taxonomy (NCBI): domain Eukaryota; kingdom Metazoa; phylum Arthropoda; class Insecta; order Phasmatodea; family Phasmatidae; genus Medauroidea; species Medauroidea extradentata. The sequence continues at coordinate 24,747 of PNEQ01036832.1, read as the reverse complement.
AGTGTTTGTTTCCATACTTCTCCGAAACGGCTTAACCGATTTCAATGAAATTTTGTATATACATTTCGTAGGTCTGCGAATAGGTTTTATCTATTTTTATACTCCTAAGTGCTATTGTTTAGTAAATATTTATAATTTAATAATTTTAGAACCCCGTCGATAACTGTGTAAATTATAATTGATCAGTTATCCCCACGTGCTGATACCAGTCTATCTCCACCAGGTGTCGCTGATCTATTATTATTATTATTATTTATTAATGTCTTTATTATTAGACCTCTTCCACTTATATACCACATCCTTACACACTTACAATAAGTTATTTGTGTGACAAAACAACGTTTGTCGGGACAGCTAATATATATATATATATATATATATATATATATATATATATATATATATATATATATATAAAGACGCGTCTATTTCTTACTGACGCTTTGCTGAGATGGAAAAAAATCCCGAAAATTAAATTCGGATAGCTACAAAAAAACATTTCGATCATATTCACACTTGAAACAATTTATTATTTTGTTGTAACAATGACTTTTTTTGTGGTGACTACACAAAATAACAGCCATACCTACACACGTATTTGACAGGGTGACTAGGCTACTATATTTTCTGGATATGTAATAAAACAAACATAAAGAATAATTTTCTTGTAGCTGTTTAACAACGATAACAAAGATTTTAGTTACTTGTAGGGCATGGACTGACTCACAATAAAAAAAAAATGGTTTGGTCCAGCTGTACACCAAGTGTTCCTTGTGAATTAATGAATTAATTAAATGTTCATATAGTACAAATTCAGTCGTTGGCTTGTACAAAAAAAAAAACGTCTTTAGTGCTTGTCAAAATGTGTATAACACATTTACAACAATAAACAGTGAAATTCAAACAACTCAAATACCAGACGATGTTACAATACAGATAAAATTTAAAAAGCCTTCACGTTGTAGGCATGTGTATTATTGTACTTACATATGTCCAGTTCCGGGCTAATTTGAACATGAGCAAAATATGGAGCACTGCCAGTAAAGATGACTGCGGATAAACAACACTAGTTTCGTATTTTAACGTCTAAGTTAAAGTGTAAATATAACTCAAACACAATTACAATACATTTTTGTTCCTAAAAAATTATCTTATGATCGGCACATGAACGTGGTCGAATGCAATGTCATGGCGAATGTATACAATAAGAGTAAGAAGGGGTATCTAAAACCCACATTTAATTAGTCATTGTATTTAACAAAACTGTAACGTAAGGTAACTCTATTTATAGTACCAAACTAACGACGTGATTAGCAATCCAGTATTTAGTTTTTATTCATCACTGAAGCTTCCTAAACAGTCAGTATTTTTCACTGTTCCAATCAAAATTAACAAACCTGCTAAACTCTAAATTACTAAACTACAACTGAAACACTTGAAGTGCTCAACCGCAAACAGAATGTATTATTTAAACAGGAGAGTAATAAAGTTTGATTATCTGTGTGAATTACGTTGGCGAGATGGAAGAAGGCGTAATTACAGCTCGAACTTCGAGGCTATATGTACAGAAGAATTAAAATAAGGTGAATTATGTATGACAATATATAACTCAGTGTCCCAAAACAAACTCAATTCATTATTAGATAATTGAAGGAAGTTTTATTTCGGAGAGATTTAAACGACCTGGCTACAGCTAGCAGAGAGACAAATTACGGTCGTGGCTTGGCTAAGGTTAGAAACATTGATGTTTAAAGTTTGGCACAGGGAAAATTTCTGCCACTTGAGCGCTGGTATCGGTAAAGGGGTGTAGACTGACCAACCACGGAGCTTCCCTGAATTATAAGTTACATTAAGTTAATAATTTAAAACGCGATGTTGGTTTCTTTTCACTTTAAAAATTTAGTTAAATGACTCATGTAAAAACGAGTGCCGACATGTTGATGTCCCTGTGACGTCATCTGACTTGTAACTGCAAGTCTGTTTGCACAAACTCTAGAGCATCTTACGTTTACTTCGTGAAATAGAGTTTAATCTAGTTGTTGGTGTGGTAAGATAGCGTATGGTTGGAATTCCGATTAGTTATTACAGTATTTAGTAGCTCATTTATGCAGCAATACAATTAAATGTACTCCAAATAAAATATTTACTACAACGCTGTGTGGTTCCTACAAGATAAGACTTGAAACAGTCAGCTGTTAGCGACAAAAAAACATTATATGTATGCAATCATTATTTTAATGTATGGTGTAGAGTATGACACGGTTAGCACAAAAAATAAATAACTTCTTTTAATTTAAAAGTTGCGACTAAATCTCGACGCCTGTTCAATTCACTGTTTTTACTTTTCCATTGTGCGGCCGCCCCGCCTGTGATAGATAACAAATTAGCCAACAGACGAGCTCAAGGAACCCGTGATTGGCCGATAATTCGATAGATGGACAGGGTCTTGCGACATGCACCTACAATAGATGGCAGCACAGCAGACTGCAACTATCAAGGCTTTTCACAAGAAAGGTAAAAATTATTGGGAGGAAAAATTGATTTTTTAACAGAAAAATTAATCTGTCATATTATTTTCCCTACTCGCGCAACCAGAACGCTCGATCGCCATGTCTGTAAGAGCCGTTCCCTTACACGCTATCAAACTATTAACTCGGTAGGTTCACTTTTTGGATACATGTGAACTTCATTCGAGTTACTTTTTAATCCAAAATATATTATTCTTGATCGGATCTGAAACAATAAAATGAATTTGTCAGAAGTTATCACTCCGGAATTTGAATTAAACTGACATAAGCTCAAAGTTATCATTAAAACGTAAAAATAAACGAAATGAAAAAAAAAAAATGTAATCTCTTTACTCGTCTTAACTAAGTATTAGTGAAATTTTCGTTGTTAATTAAATAAATCTAAAACCGTGCATGCAATTACAACGAACAAATTTACCGAATTAGCTTTTACGTAACGGGGTTCATTAAATTAGATAATGTGATTTAAGTAATTATAAAATACCAAAATATGCTACCATGCTTGACGGGCGGTGACAAACTAAAGAACAGTTCAATTACGTCATACGCGTGTTAGACAGTAAAAAACGTGTTTTTAAGGCGCACCGCGGCATTTGAAAATACGGCATTTTTAAAGCTCAATAACTTTACAATTTAAATGCCCGCGGAACTATTACTTTGCGTGGTTCAGTTTCATTGGGAAATCATTCGGAAGAATCATGTAAATATTAAATTGCTTCTCTAGGTACCAACCCCATTGTTTGGGTGAGACAATTAAATATTGTTTGATTCAACTAAATATTTTTCTCGGTGTACTATCCATTGCACCTTACGATGCCGTCAATTTAGAGTAGGATATTGCCAAAGAACCAGAAGAAACATCAATATTTTAATCGTAGGATACAGTGCCAAAGTAAAATTATTTTGCCTAGGAAATAAATACAATGTTTTTATGAGAGCTGGAAGAATATCTAATATAATAATTAAAGAAGATTATTACCAAATTGTCAGATTATACCATAACTTAAAAAAAGTAATATGTGTTATATTATGTAGATTAAAATATTTACTAGTTCAAATTGAAGTTGTTAAGTACTTATCCACATCCTAATTGACTCCTGCAGAAATAAAGGTCCAAAAAAAGTTATTCGTTTGTTCTCGTTTGTCATAGCTCCGGTTATACCAATTTAGGTTTCCCACGGTATTCCCAAATCGCTCCAGACGAATGCTGGGATGGTTCCTTACGGGCTAGGGCCCGAGTTTCTTCATGTTTTACGATAATTATTTTTTAAAACATAAACGGGAACCGATATCGTAAAATCGCTCCGTCACTTTGTTATGACTGGTTTTAACTACGTGTCCTAATTTTGTCGAGACAGAAGACAGCAAAATAGTAGCTAATTAGTTAAATAACGAAGTTTCCTTTTAACTGAAGTATTAGCTAAAATATTCATACAGTTTGTCTCAAAAAACTACATTACGTAGTAACACCAATTTGCAACAAAGTTACGAAGCAATTTTACGACATCGGTTCTCGTGTGGGTTTTAAAAAATATTTCTCACGAAATCCGAGAAACTCGGGCCCATGCCCTTAACAAATGCCATTGTTGACTCCTCTGCTGTCATTGTACCAAGTTGTGTGTTATCGTCTCAATGACCTCGTTGTTGACGAGACGTAAAGCCCGCTTACCTTACCAGTTCATTGGCCCTTCAATCCCGTGCTCTACGTTCTATATCCCGAGGTATTGAGACCAGTGGCGTAGCTAGGATTTAATTGTGGGAGAGGACATACTTGAGCTCGACATACCTCAATAACATTATGAACATTTGTAACAGAAACACTGAAAAAAATACTGCAAAATATTTTGTTAAAATAGACCTTACCAAATTTTTTTGTAGTGACCACAAAAAAAATTTTGCTGTCCACAATAAAGTTTTGCAGTGACTACAACAATTTTTTGTAACCACTACAAAACAATTTGGTAGGGTCCATTTTAACAAAATATTTTGCAGTGACTAATAAGTATTTTTTTCTGTAAACGCTCTTTTGAAATTGTGCCGCAAAAAATGTAAGTTATTAAAAAAAATATTTATATGTGACGTTCACTGCATGATGGGCTATAATGAACCTAAACAAAATGTCCACTTTTGAAATTTCCAGCTGTGTGTCTTATTCGAATACGTTGCACACAAGGGTGAAAGTATATAATAATAACAGAAACTGCATAATTTGAACGTAGGTTTGTGTTTACATTTCACTGTGTGACCAACGGTTAGCTGTCCTTAAGCGGAGGTGGGCTTTGGAAAGGGGAGGGGGGTGGAATTGGCACGTGTGTTTATCCATCCCCCCTCCCTTTTACCTAAGCCACTGATTATGGCTGTACTTGCCAACAACATGTTACCTCCCAAAAATATAGAAGCTTTATACTGGTTTCAGAACGAAGGCTTGAAAATGTAAGATGTGTGTTAGGTTCCCAACTACCTTAATATTACTACATAACAAATCGATTGAAGTGTTGAAATAAGTAACCTGGAGATGACACCTTGTCTTAAAGTTTGATAATGGAAAACGTTTACATCTCGGATTCCCGAGACGGAATGTAATTTCGAGATCTGCCGGATTTCCACTTAAATTACTCAGCGAGCTTACTATGTTTGTAAGTTATTCAGCTGTAAAATGTTTTACTTAATTCCAAAGAAATCAATTTTTACCGAATACTTGTTTGAGTATGGTGAAATAAAATAACACTCTCGATCTTCTTGACTCAACAAAAGCTGTAGTTTATTTGACAAAATTCTTACGCCTGAAAATAAAATATTTGGTTGACGCAAATGTAACACTTTTCTAGAAAGTATACACAAATACATGTTTTGGTGTTTTAACAAATCCTTAATACCTGTCAACGTTTCGAGAGTTATTTGCCAATGTTCGTGACTATCAGCATTATAGCCATACATCAAAGTGTATTATATAGGCTACCAGTATGAAGACCGACAAACCCAATACAATAATTTCTACAGAAAACCAAAAAATAAAGACCTAAAATTCGTTAATATATAACTGGATAAATGTTGTGCGATTACGAACCATATAACTTCTAGTGGGTGTCAATCACCAATGCTCAGTTATACACGTAGATGCTAATGGCTAGTTCTCAGTGCGAGAGTTCCTGGGTTCGGCTTCAGTGTTAGCATAACTTTTTTTTAAATAGCTCAACACAAAATCTATGCACAGCCAAACAATAATTTACTTGTACTGACCAAATATTACAAATTTGCGGCAAAACAAAAATCTCCCTGTATTTTTGGTACAGCAATAACAACTTTTATTTCGCCATGCATAAACCAATTATTTCGTTGCGCCAAGCAAATTTTGTTCAACCCAAGCAAATATATCTCACTGTCACAGCATAGAGACTTGCCTTATCTTCATCCAGAAGTGTAGCGGGTTTATCTGCGAGGAAATATTTAGAACTTACGTAAATGTGAATTACAATCACGACTGAGCCACAGCTTGAGAAACTCGTCCAAAGAACTCGAAACCAACAGCAGACCAGGGCCCCGATTAAACATCACCACCTGCTATTTGCACCGGCGCAGCGCAACGCAAGTTCAGAGCAAGTTGATCAGTTATTCCATGGCATTACGTGAGTATAAATTCAACGCAACCAGACGCAACGCAGGCGCAAATTTTCGCGTTGCGCCCATAAAAAAGCGTTGTTTAATCGGGCCCCTGCATGAAAACACTCACGGACCCCCGAGATACTTTGTATTTTACGAAAACTAACCTGCTAGTGTTAACTAGGTTTTCCTTATTTATATTGTTTGTACTCATACAAAATTCAGCTCAAAAGGCCGGTTTATAATCTGCCGTGTCTACATTTTCTAACGGTCATTTGCACAACCAAAGATAAAATACATGACATAGCGTAATAAAGTGGATAAAACAATACAACAGATAATGCAGTACATAATACAATAGATGAACCAAATCATAAAAAAATAAACAGTGACTAATGTACGATTAGGTTACGGGTTCATCGGTTAATTTGGGACGAAGTTTAAAGATCACTTGCAGTATGTGTAATATTCGATTAAATAATATCTGGGAGATGAGTTGTAAGCATGATATTATTAGCATTAAATTGTCGTTTTGTTCTGATAATATGTTAGTTATGTGTATTTTGACTAGGGTGCACGATGAAACACATGCAAAGAATTTGCTCGTTCTACTTTTTGAACGCAGGCAGACTATCTCGGATTAACTTTTAAACGACTCGACTTGATATTTTGCTATACCTGGACTAACCTCGTGATTTTCCGTAAACGCTTCGGGTCAGCTCTATAACTGACCACTCACTGTATTAGCAGCCACACTGGAAGATAAGTATTGTTGTAATCACGATACATCTGTCCAGTCCAGTTTGACTGTCGGAAGGCCTACCAACGGGATGGTTCCTACACCAGTATGTTCTGTACAAGTAACAATATGTTCTGTAAATGGAAGATGCTCTCTGCTTTTTATATAGAACAAATTGTTGTAACAGCAATCCAGATAATATCGATAAACAAACTGGACTGTTGTTCTTATTATAACAGAAATATGGTACCTACAACAATACTTTCCTTCCAACGCAATGAACAAGTAGCCTAGAACAGAGTGTACACAGGACTTTGGAATTCAGCATGCAACACGTCGAACCCGCGAAACTTCCGGATCTACCTACATAGACGTAGCCAGGGGGGTGCGCAGGGGTGCGGCCGCACCCCCATTAGAACTGAGGTTCAACAAAAAAATTACACAATAAACTAGCCGGTGTAGTGGTTTATATTTTTTCTACACGAGAATTTCAGCTTCATAGTTTTGAATCTTATTATCACTGGTTTTGCTTTTAGTTTTAATTTACTCATTCATCAAAAATTGTAGGCGCCTATAACACAAAAGTGAGTTGTGTTCCTGGATTTTCGGACGAGGAAAATGTATGGCATGGTTTTTCTTTTTTTGTATTATGTAGTGAACATTTGCCAAGAGAATTGTAAGTTTGAAACAGATGACCTGAGACAAAGAAATTTTAACAGCAAATATTTAGTAAGAAAAGTAAACAATCAATTAAAAATAAGAAATTTGTTCACTCATGTAACTTTCTCTTTTACAAATGTTACCATTTCTTTCAATAGTACATTCAATATTTTGACTGTAAAACTGTCCAAATAGCACCATTTTGTAACTCAATCATAAAATGTTCCCGGGGGAGGACCCCCCCCCCCGCCTATGTTTGGGGTGTATACATTCCGGCGACGTGTAAAAATTTACCCTCCCCCTCAAAGACAGGGCGTGATCGAACCCTTCCTGCACCCCATGTCTACCTACCAAGTTACTTACTATCCATACCAAGTCTCTTTTGCGACATCCTTTGCATTTTTGTTTTGTTATAGTCACCAGTAAAGGGAGTTCAAAATTACGAAAATCCTTGAAGCCAAAATAGTCTCCTTATCGCTGCACGTAGTTGCACCGCTGTTGATGGATGTTTTTTTTTTAACACAATCTGTCTGCAGATGAATAGTGAACCTTCAGCGCCGGCCGACCAGAATCCTAAGTAACCTAATCAAGTAAAACACATAAAACAACTTCCCAGTCAACTTTCTCTGGTTTCGTGGCAAAGTATAATGCTCGTTACGTTTCGGTATGAGAATCATATTTCTAGTGACCATGCGTAAATCCTAAAGCGTATGTTCTTCGACTCTTCTTTACACTTCCAAACTACTTAGCCTACTTTGGGCTAAGCCTTACCACTGTTGCTTAAGAGTGCGTGGTAGATACATAAACGCTGAAAACATCAATTGATTTCTACACTTTTTTTCGAAGCCAATATGTATAAAATACTAAATGACAATCATAGATAATGGTATCTGCCAACTTTATGAGTAAATATGTATCCAAAATTACTCATTCGTTACGCGTGCACGAGGTTCCGGCGTCAGAGATTGTGCCTCAGAAGTTCGTAACACTGGAAACAATTTTGTTTAAAACGTTGGCTAAAACTATTGTCTAGGATTGCTATTGTTTAATTTTGGCAAATTAGCTTCAATAAACTTATAGTTATAGATTAATGCTTTTTGCGTTGAATTATGTACCACGCCCCTCTTAAGTATACACGAAAGCCCATATTCTCTGCTTAGTAGTAGCCTATAATTAATTGTGACAAGTCCTATTTACAGAAAATTAGTTTGAAGTTTATTATTCGGTCACAATACTAATGCACAGTACATACCTATCTACTGGTATAACGTGAAAATTAATTATGTACCTTGTATGTTGAAGATGTCTTTTGTACGCGGGAACACATTCCACGGTCATAAATTGTTACTGGTGACGACTCTCGTAATGAACATTAATTTCTCGGTTAATTATCCTGCAGTAAGTGACGGTACGTTGTAATGACGTCAACACTGAAATAAATCAATTTAATGCAACTCTTAAAACTGCGGTCGAAGTAGAAGCTTAATAACGGCGTGACATAACAACGAACACCCGGTGTCTGCAGAAACCAAACTAACCGGTTTCCTAAGATAACGGTGACGACACTAACAAAGGATTTCTAGTGATTGGCCCGTCAAGGCTTCTTTTCACTCACAGCGAATAATGGGGTTTTGTTTGCGGCAAGGCGCGTTGTCAAACACCACCCTGCTATAACTCAGGATCCGAGAGACGCGTATCCTCCCAGACCCCCCCTTCCCCTCCAAACCACACGCTTCAAATGCGTTATGCGCAGGGAAATACTTTTATTTGCGAAACTATTTACCATGCGCCCACTGTGCTAATATACAAAAGATAATACACTTCATACGAGGGCGGAATGTAATTATTCACCATGCTCATTACAACTAAAACTTAAATTAAAAAAAAAACCGACTGTAAGTTGGTGAGGAGTTGGGAATCCAGCAGTTTCCAGATGATGATGCTGCATAATGTCAATGTGACCATGTTACTCCAATTCCAACGAAGTCACAAGATACTAAATTTCGAATCGATTACACCAGTAGAAGTTTCTCACGTGCCTTCAAAAATTAGAAAAGAGCTGATGATTTTTAAACGACTGAACAAATTTCATTGACATATAGCTAAGAACACTTTCGATATAGTCACCTTTCAAGCAAAAAAAAAAAAACTAAATCAAAATCGGTTCATCCGTTTAGGAGCTACGATGCCACGAATAGACACACAGTTACACTTATAACACCCCTACCCAATTTTTGCGTCAGGCGTTAAAAAACACTGTTCCTTAGCCCTCCAGCAAAGCTAAAAACGACCCTTTCAGACTGCCGTACTTCAAAATGTACCTAACGTATGCATGTGAAACTTACACAGAATCGTGCACAGAAATATGATACAGACTTACCACCACGAAAATCATGTAGTCACGGCTCACGTATTAAAAATGGATCGGCGCGGCGGGAATCTGGCACGCTAGTTCAGCGCTTGGCTCGTTGTGGTGAGGCGGAGATTGATCTGCGTTTCAAGGTCATCCTTATAGCTCTGTCGCTTCTGAGCGTCTAACGTTGTAGCAGGCGGTGCCCTTAAGGCGACGGTTCCCTATTTCCGCAATATTTTTAGAGTATTTTTTTTTTAATTAAAGGGAGCGGATATTGTAAACCCGTCACGCAGATCCGTTGAAAATAATTCTTACCGTGTAGCCTGACCTTTACGGAGAAAAAAACTATATAATTTTAGCTACAATACTGTGGAGACAGTATTCGAACATCAAGAGGATAATGAACTGAAAAAATTGTCTTATAATATAAGAAATTACGTAAATGTTGAGCTCATAAAAACAATTCAGTGTAAAAGTTATTTATTGTGGTCTGCGACATGATTTGGTTCAACTTTTTGGGTTTAATTCCAGAAAGGTTTGCCGCCCTGGCACGACGAGAACGTTCATGCTTCAGACGGGGACTACTGTAATGGAAATCTCTTCACTTAGGCTACTAACTTGGGATCAACTCAGCCTACTAATGACTGTCAAACAGCACTATGAATGTCTGTCAGCAAGAAACGCGAAATGTTTAGCATGAACTACATATCATTAGAGATAAACTCAATGGTATATCGCGAAAGTTTTTCGTGCCAACATATCCTTGAAAACACTGTAGTTTCTCGCAACAGATAAGATTGGGTGATATAAGAAGTACTGCACCATAGTGAACATATAGCATTGCAAAATTATGTCGTCCCAGTCATCTTATAATGAGACTAAGAAAAAACGAACAGATGAAAAACGAAAATAATTCTTATCCCTTTTTTTCTTAGTCTCACTCTAAGATTTCTGGGACGATACAATTTTGTAATGACGTATGTATAATAGTACAGTACGTTATTCTGTCCCATTGCAAGAAACATTCAAACACATTGGGGTGATACACGTCTGACATTCCGTAGTCTAAATATTACAATGGCGGGATTTTAACTGGCTCAGTCAAATAGGGTAACAGCTCCACGTACAGGAAAACGACAGTGAGTTTTGGATAAGCTGAACGTACATTGAAACCCAGCGAACAGTCAAGTTTTCCCGCGATAAACCATCATTTATAATCATCACACATTTAACATTCACGGTACTTCCAACCCTTACGCAAATATGACCACATATATTCACCAGTATGATCACGAGTTTTGAGCCCAAATAAACGCCTGAACATCGCGTCGTTGGGTTTCACCCTCCGTTTTTTATGACTTGATTTTTCGTTTGAGAAGAAAAAAAGTGGAAATAAGGATTACATATGATGTTCTATTTATTTATCGCTACATAAGGCCTACAGACAGAAATACTAGTAATACCCAGGACACAAAATGTCAAGGAAAGATTCTTCAAAATAATACTGCGCCATACTTCACTAATTACGACATGACTATATGATAATATTTTAATTTGAACGTTCATACCACAAGGTGTATAAAATCATCTGAGGCAGCGATTTCAACATTTTTCTTCTAAAAAGTAATTAAATAATCTGAAACACAACTTCAACCCTATTGCCTGATAATGCAACATAAAATTCAATTATGTGTTCTGATTTAAGGATTATTTTTAATATGCAGGATGCAGGATACAGCCATCCCATAAGTTTTCTTGACAGGAGAGCAAAGAAGGTAAACAGTGGTTAAAGCGAGAGGTCTTATATTTGAGTGAACACATTCGGCTGTCGTGTTTGATACAATTTAAGCATGGACATGGTTTCAAAACGACACGCCTAAACCGAAGGAAATCAATAAGTTAACCTCAACAAACATGGGCCGCGATTGGAGCTGTTATCAGAGAACTTGCCTCCCACCAGGGCGATCCGGGTTCGATTCCCGGCGAGGTCGGGCCCCATTTCCGCAAGTGGGAAATCAGGATGTTTACCAAAATTGTAAAAGTAAAATTTAGTGACTTTTTCTTGAAAATCTGTTCAAACAGAATTAATTAATATTTTTTTTTTTTTTTACAATTGCAACACGGCCAACAATTTTCATTACGTTTGCTCCAACTGCTGATAGCGCGAAGCATGTCCAATTTTAAAATGTGTAATCAATATATACTTAAATTTAAGTTGTCTTTATGAAGATGACTATGATAACTAATATACAAACAAATTATTTATGTTACTTGCACAGTTCACGAGAGAAATACTAGTACCGGTAGCGTAAACATGCACGTTTGACAAATGATTCGACAAGAATCAAACACTCGAAAATAATTTTCATGACTTATACCAAAATATACTACAAATTAGTGACTATTGTGGGACTTTCGTGAGCTTTTTCACAAATCGAGACTTTTTTCGGGACTTTCGTGACTTAAGTGACCTAGTAGACACCCTGGAAACCTTGCCGGAATATGCCACTGGTTGGCGGGTTTTCTCGGGGATCTTTTGCTTCCCCTGTCCTCGTTCCGGCACTTCCTCATTGTAGAGCCTAATTTCATGTTCTCCTACAACGCCCAGGATTAAGTCCGCAATTCGGTGTGTAATATCCTGCCTCTCGGGTACATTAACCATAATATATTTAACTAACATGGATGTTATCACATCAAATCTATTAATGAAAAATACCTAGTGCCGTAAAGCGGGGTCAATACGATCACCGTAAGGTGAATAGGATCAAAGTTTGAAACAAATTTTTCGTTTAGGCTACACTTATTTTTTTTAAGTTACGTTCAAATAAAACTACTTGTATGTAAACAGTGTTAACTTGCCTATCAGGTATAAACAAGTTTCTAAAACAGATTTTGCACTGATAGTTCTGTTCTAAATCTACTAATCTTATCCACCACAGTTATCCTATTCGCCCCACTTTACGGAAATTGTCTATGTTTTAATAATGAATGTAAACACTTTAAACAAGAAAGATTATTACTAAATTTGATATGCAAAATTACGCATCTAAAATCAGTTATATTCGTAAAACAGTTTATTTTCGCTCGACTTATCGAAACACGCGATCAGAGTGAATGAGAAGCAACCAAAACGGGAAGAAAATTTTATTTGCGTTTCAAAATTCACCTTGTTCTAGCCAGCCCCATTGTAACTGCGGCTATAGAGAGCTAAGACCCCTTTACGCGATCAAATATTTACTACATAATACCACAACGATTCAAGAATTCTTAATTCAATAATCACTGAAAGGACCACTTAGAAATTTGTCACACAATTTGTCAACAAATGATGCACAACACAAATTATGTAGCTATTTTACACCTGCAAAATGTCTTACTATTATTGTCTATATTATTTGAAATACATAATGCGCTTATTTATTTTCAATACAGTTTAATTCGTGTACAGAACTCAACGTGTCATTTGAAATAATATTGTTTGAAAAAAACATCTCTGTTTTCAAATAGTTTGAGTCAAATTTCAAACATGTTCTAAACGAAAATTTTTTACGAAATTCAAGACATTCAACAAACTGTACGAAAAACATGGTCGCGGGTATGACGTCACCACGGCGTCACATTGCATTCAATATATTTGAAAAAAAAAAAAGGGGGGAGGGGCAAAATTTGATTGTGTGAAAGGGCCTTATAAACACTGACTGTGAGAAACGTTTCAAAGGCGCGTGTGCATTGGGCGGCAAATTAATTCACGCAAACTCCCGACTAAATATAGCCAATCAAAACGCGTGGCCGCTGCCGCTAAGTGTGTCGGGTGTTCTATTCTGGGGGTTGGAAGCCTAGCCAGATGTTTGGACGCCCGTGATAATAAATAACATGAGTCAAGGTTAGCACACCGCCCTTCTTACAGTCGTTGTTAAGTCGGATCACAGTTTAAAAACCCCTGGGATCGACAACCGCTTTGGCACCTCATTTTTTCCTCCATCCCGCACCGCCTAAAAAGTACACACACACAATCGTAAGACAGATTTTTACCAGAAAAGGATTATAGAGTGTTCACTGCATGTAAATTGAGTTTTTTTAAGGCTAGTGCCTATGCCTAACAGCTATGACGCAAGCAAAGAAAGGGATTTACATATAACTTAGTACCGATAACATTGACTTTTTTATTCATCGCAGTGTGGCCTACATTTCTAAACGATTTTAAGCTATTTTTTTTCAATACTCTGAACACTGTTACGCCTTGGCTACAGAAACGTGAACTATATACCAATTACAGAAGTGCATATATTGTTTTCGGCTGGGCTTTCATCAATAGATAAAAAATATAGCTCACAGTTTTCGCAATGATGTATCAAAATTACTACTATCTTACTGTTCTTCTGATGTACAAATAATGAACACTGTAAGTTATGTAAAGAGATGAGCTGATTCACGGTGAAATAAGATGATGCCAAGAGATAATAAGGCATCTAAGATGTTACTCAAGGAGGTGTTATTAAAATGTGACACACTGCAGAAAATAAGAACAATTATGCATAGCCTACTTTTTATTTAGAGCTAATGTAATTTTTCCCCCGTAAAACAACTAACAACTTCGTTTATTAAGTTAACATCCCTATCCACCCTTCTTATATTTTCAGGAAAAGGATTTGCTTATTTATTATACGATAGATTATACTACAAAACCTCTACAGTTTAGACTTGGTGAAGTAATTTTACAAAAACTATATTAACAAAGACATTATCAGTAAGTTTAATGCTTACAAGTTAAATAATATTTTACACAAATATTAAATAATCAATATTTTTGAAGCCAAAATCCCAATAACGAAGATTACAGAAACTTAAAGAGTTACTTTTCAAAATGCAAGAATGCATCTTATTACAAAATACTCGAACAGTCCCAGTTAACCTTATTAAATTACTATTACTAGGCCTAGTTACTTGATAGTCGATCAGAACATCGACAATAATTTTTTTTAATTCGAAGTAATTTTGCACAATCGAAAGAAAGAGCATTATGAACTTTCAGGTGAGTTCAGTTGCCGATATTCTTGGCGTAGGTTTCGTTAGAGTCTTTGAAACACTTATCGCTGAAAATTAGATATGAATATGAAGAAAATACCTCAAGCATAAAGTCTCGCATAGGCTAAATATTTTTTTTTGTCTGCAGCCTCATTAATAACGGTTATTGGTGTCGGAATATGAGGATTACTGGTCGATTACGTGAAAATAATACTCTGCGAACATATTTTACATACATTTTTGGTTGGGTAATTTTTTACATTGTTTTCCTCTATGAAATGAAATGAGAAATGAATTTAGTGAACTACGAAACCACGGGAACACCACCATAATAGATCCAATCTTAAAATACGGTATATTATCGTCTGTTCGTAACTGACTTATTTCGTAACGTGTGTGCACTGCTTCAAATCGCTAGATGGGCACTAATAACTATTGTAATTTTATTTTGAACATTTGACTGCGGTGTATTTAGAAGATAGACGTAACCATAGCTGCTTTTCAGGAATGACATTTTGTAATTTTACATCCAACTTACTTGCATATCGTGCAAAACACAAGTGACTGCCCACTGAAGATTTGAATCCAAAGTGAAATGTAATGTACATTTATCAAACATTTAAAAAATTATATCTGGTCCAAATCTGGCATCAAGAACTGGTCATAACCACAGATTGAGTCAGGACTGAGTGTGTTGATCACGCATGGTGATAGTTTATGAAAAAGTAAATCGAAAATGTCTTCAATTATTCAGTAAAGTGAATTATAGTTGGAATACAGCCACCCTGAAAAGCTACTATAAAATGTAACTTATTTAGGCTAAATATAAAATCAAAAACTACTTGATGTTAAGCAACGACAGTGAATAATGTCAAAACAATAAAAGGCTATGTAGATTTTTATTTTATTTAAAACCATTAAAATTGTAATTCAAATTTCAGGGTAGCAATACTCCAACTATAATTCACTTCACGGAAAACTTCAAAATACATTCTAGACTTCTTACTCTTTCACAAACTATAACCACGTAAAATTAATACACTTCGCACTTAAATATTTGGCTAGATTCGGCCAACATCAGATATATTTTTCATACGGGTGCAACAAGCCAAGTGACATATTCTAAGACACTCAATCACTTCGTGATCTATTAGAACAGAATGAGCAAGGTATAGGCAGTTCGGAATAAAGTGATCACTCAAAAAAGCCCTGCTCAGTTTATATGTTCAGCCAATTCGTATCTTTCCGCGTGTAACGGCCAACGACGGGGAGTGACGTCATTTGATGTTTGCGAGCGTGAGATAAATTGTACAGTCAGTCGGAACCTACAAAGTTTAATAATAACACAACAGTTTATTAATTGTATAACATACAATTACATCGATTTCAGTTGCTGATGTTTAGTATTGTTGTATTTGAACAGGAAAAATGCACGGAACTATATTGTGCAATTTCGCTACCAACCGTACAAATAAGGGCAACCATAGTTAATGTTGGATTGTGTGTGGTGACGGCTAGAGATATTTTTCAACGTTTAAATTTTTAGTGCTCACTTTATCCCGAAAGACGTACTTCAAGCATCAAGCCGATGAAGGCAATCTACACTTTCTAAATAATATAAATACCGCAACATTTCCGAGAGCAACTTGAAATTACGGCTAACCTACCATCTGAGCTTACGGAAGCGCCTAATAGCTCGTGACCTGGGGTAGGGTAGGATTTCCAAGTCAAGTATCTAGGTTCCGTCTTATCATCAGGTCTCGTTGACCGCCTGAGGAATTTACGAAAACGTAGTTGGTATAATTTTACTTGGTAGTATTGGTCACGTGACAGTTATACTCAGCCGTTGATGGGGATTGATCCCTTTCAGATCGGTTTTACCGTTTTCGTTATAAATCAGGTAATAGAGACATTGATTTACTTTTTTCACGCTGGCAAGGCATAGTTTATTGTTTCATTCACTTTTTTGGAATCCATATGACATTGTTTCTGTCAATGTTGCGGCCTCTGTAGTCGCGCCCGTAAATAAAGCAATTTTTTTTTTTTCCTTTTCAGCTGTTTCCCGTTGCAAAATAATGACTATATTATGGTTCCAGCAGTTACAGGAAATCGATTAAGTTTATGTCTATGCCTTGTCGTGACAAAACTTTTGATACATCGACTGAAACAAGAAATTATCGAGAATAAACAGATAAATCCAAGGTGGTGGGGATCAATACCCCTTAAACGGTTTTTATTCCGAGCGTACGAAGACAAGATTCTAGGCGTGTTTTAGGCGGCCTTTAAAAATGGTAAAAGTAAGCAGAAGCGGTAGTTTCAGTCGCCGATCCGGCAGACTTGTGCTATTAGGTCAGGTTCGAACAGTGCAGAATATCCTTTTACAATGGTACAATGTACGTACATAGCGTTACAATTGTATATAGGCCGTTCACGATAAAGTGAGCGCTGCATAGTTATCTTTCAGACATTTTGCAGCCATCTTTGCTGATATTAATATAAAACTTCCACGTAACTAAAAACCGGTGTCAACGTTTCAACACTCTCGATAATTGATGTCTATTGGCTTCATAGAAAATATTTTTAATTAATTACAAGTTCTGCTGAGTGCTCAGTTGATAGTTTTGAATATATTATATACTGGGTAGAATTCGCGAGCCTAGGTTAACTTTTCTAATAGGGTGTTGGCGAACTTGGTTAATCCACTACCGCAATCGCCCTCTTCGCTAGGGCATCAACTTGTTTAAGGACTCTGCCTACCTCAGAGCTCCGGCGGCAGCAAGGATAGGGCGTTACAGGTGAAACTATATTCCTAAATATCTCAGTCACTTTCAAACCTACGTATATGCCACCACTGACTTTTTTGTTCAGTACGATACGGCCCACACTGCTACGGAATTTTTCAGCAAGTTATATAAATTCCCTGATAACTATGATCAAATAAGTGTTTTCGTGCCGATTAAACACTCGAAACCCCGTGCTCATAAAATTCTTTTCGCATTTTCGTTTACGAAGCAATATTCTCCTCTCCTCAATGCAAAAAATTGTTTCCATCCGAAAGCGATATCTCAAAGGGTAACTGAGATACACGAAATTCAGTTTAACATGTAAAACCCTATCCTTGCTCCCGCCGCGCTCCGAGGTAGGCAGAAGCTTTAAGAACAGCCTATACTAGTAATGTATACTGCACTAAAATGCTGAAGCTAATCCCCAAAAATTTCCATTGCAATATGTGATTGCAAAATGAAACTTCTCTGACACGTAAACGCTGCGTTTTTAATTACTCGAGAGTTTACGACTTACCAATGAACTGAAAATGTTAAAAATTTAAATGTTTCGAAAGCGCATTAACTGATAATTATTTAACATATCCCATACCTGAATTACGATCTCTGGCGACATTTTTACTTGATAAACTCATCCGGAGTTCTCGTTCGACAAAAATACAACATTCCGACATCGTACTTTCGTGGACATGCACTCAAACGCCTTACAACATATTTTCTTCTATGTAAACGCGCGGAGCCTGTGTTTGTTTACTGTTTACGTACGCTTTTCTGTTTTTCGTCTGCCGGCGACTATGTACCAACTCGGGAGCAAGGTATACCTGAGTAGATCCGACGAACAGAGCGAGTTGAATATTTAGAGATCTTGCGCCCCGGTAGACTTTTATCGCATGAAGTTCTTGTCTGATTTTAGAGTAAAGTCCTCTACTCTATCGAGTAGATCGAGTAAGGTTTTCATAAGCGCCTCTGACATGCTGTTCAAGGTTACGAGATGGCGGGAACAAAGCACATTTTTTTTTCAAATGCGGCCGCGGTGGCCGAATTGTTAGACCATTCGCCTCCCACCAAGGCGACCCGGGTTCGATTCCCAGCGGGGTCGGTCCCCGGATTTTCGCATGTGGGAATCGTGCCGGACGATGCCGTTGGTCGGCGGGTTTTCTCAGGGATCTGCCGTTTTCCCTGCCCTTTCATTCCGGCGCTGCTCCATACTCACCTCATGTCACCCCTCACCAACGCTTAAGACCACGTTGTTAAGCGCTGACCAAAATTTCTCACTCGCTCAAATGCGACGGTCCACAGCACATATTTTACACGTGTTATTTTATTTGTAGTACATACATAGGCAATATTAAGTTTAACATTAGTTTCACGCTTGTGTCTCCGGTATTTTTAAACACAGTGCATTCACTTCCTCTTCGTTGTGGTTTTGGTTACGCTAAAGTTAATTCAACTACACGGTGGAAAGGAAATGTGTTTTCTTATGAGAAAATTTTACACAGGGGAAATTTCTGCCGGTGCTATCGCTAAGGGACCAGAAAAATACGAAACCATAGTAAAATTATATTTAACTAGGCTTTGAAATGACAGGAGTCATTTAACTTAATTATAAAGTGGAAAGAAACCAATTTCGCTTTTTAAATTATCAACTTAAAATAACCTGAAAATCAGGAAAGTTCCGTGATTGGTGATTTTGCACCCAATAGCGACACCAGCGCTCAAGTGGCTGATATTTTCCCTATGGCAAACTTTTAACATTGATCTTTCTAATCTGTAGTTGAATTAACCTTAGTTATGTGTACTGTATAAATTTTTTTTAGCTCTAAATTACGATTTTGTTATTACCAACCGCTTGCAGGGTAGCTAGGAGTTGATCGAGGAGTTTTCAGGTAAACATCTGTTCACAGGTTAACTTCACTCGTGTTAGGTATACGTTTTGTCTTACCTACCCCACCCCGTGAGTTTTGCAAGCGTTTATTACATCTCGTGAACAGCACTACTTTCGTAACCAAAAATTTATTGAAGTAATCCCTTGGCTATGTTCGACTTGTACCATATAAAAATCTTGATGTCACATGCCAGTGGTAGAAATTCCAACGAGCGCATATGCACTTCCAGTCGCTTATGAAAATTCACGAGGGTAGGGTAGGTCAGCCAAAATGTCAAGTTTATGGTGTTAGAAATTTAACCCGAGTTGAAAATATCAACTTATTGGTCTACCGATGAACTACCATAAATTATATTATATTTAAATATAAATAAAGTAACTTGACATATAAATGGTGCACCCCGGACGTAGCATTTAGCAAAATAGTTATCATGTAGAAAATGTCGGCTAGATTTACAGGATTTCAGTTGTTTATAAAATCCTGGTAATCGACAAAACCTGGTTACGTGACTAAGATAACCTACCGTACTCCAGCGAGTGAATTTTCATAAGCGGCTAATGTTCCCCTCCTCCGAAGTACAAATTATGCAACGAAGAATAAATATGACAATGAAATAACAAGGAAATTAAACAATGAATCAATAATAACGCATGTTATTACAAATAGTTTTATTTCGAATGTTCAAAAGTTGTATATAATAATATGGAAAATTATATTATGAATATGACAATTGCGATACGTCCCTCTATTGTTCGCGATGCGTGTTCTAACGTTGGTATTAGAGAGCCTTTAGGCTTTAGACTAATTTGGGCTTCTTCAGTGGAAATTAGGTTCTCGTTGTTTAAGACAGGAGGACTCATGCGGCTGTGGTTTGGCTAACCATAACCTAATTTCCCATTAGACGTACAGGAACAGCTAATTGCAGTCCGCCATATTGCTACTTGAATAAACAAAGTGGGCTTGGCCTCAGTCACGGTCGTAGAAGAACAGGTCTGGACACTCGCCTGGAAACTTGACCCCCTTGTTGTTTGACTGTAGTTCACCAAGTTACCGAGAATATTGTGTTTTATTGGCGCTGACGTTACGGCGCGGCGGTCGGACTAAAACTCCGCCCACTTCCTCCCCACTAAGATAAACAATTTATGAAATTCTTTTTCCGCTCACAAATTTAAGAATAGGCTCCAGCAATCTTTATTTACTTTATAAATATAACAATGGAAAAAAAGTGGACGGAGTTTGAGTCCGACCGCCCGGAAAACAGCGCCAAAAAGTACGACAAACTCGGTAATTTGACGAACTACAGCCAAACAACAAGGCGGTCAAGCAAAATACATTGTTAGATAGGCGAGTGTGCAGACCTGTTCTTCTACGACCGTGGCCTGAGTACAGTCTGCTAATGCTCCTTGTACTATTCTCTCATCTCTGGGAACGAATGAACACTTCTTAACAATTTGAACATTCTACAGGCGGTAATATTACGTTACCTGCTGGGGTTATGTATGATTTCTTGGTCATGTAACTATGTATGTTAGCTTGAGCGCCAGGTTAATTTCTATAGGTGGTTCACAGTAACGTGAGACGTGAGCACTTTTAAAGACCATCTTGTCTAGAATAATAGCTACGTTTAGAGTAACAACTCAATCCAGATTGAACTAGGAGTGGAGTGAAGAATCTTGATTCAATTTTTACTTTAAACACTTTCCTACCGGACTGTAGTAGGAGTGGAGTTACTAATCCAGTCCAGTCGGCGAGGTGGACTGGAATGTATAATCGGGATTGAAACGTTTACTTTAAAGAGCCATCGGACTAAACTGTAGGAAGATGAAGCGGTCGACACGTTGAATTGTTTCTTTGGTTATGTTAAAGAGGTTAGAACTGTCCTGGCCTAGCTAAATAAAACTTTTTGACGTTATAAAAATAATGGGATGTGGAAAATAAACCAAAATACATATTCTGATGAATAAATTCAAACAAAATATCTACGAAACATTTACTTTTTTTGTTTTTTGACAGTCATTTGTTCTGTAGTTCAATGTTTTGTAAACAGATATCTCTAGACACGAATTCAATCCATGTTTGCATGTCAATCCGATTCGAAAATGTTACTATAAACACATTACAGTCCACTTTCACTTTAAGTTCAGTCAATGTTGAATCCATTCCAAGTTTGGTCCAGTCCGGAAATTTACTATAAAACAGTAATTGATATAACATATTTATTAATTGTCACCTCAGTTGTTAACTTTTGAGTATGGTTACTTTATAGGTTACACTTTGATTCGTTAATTAGGAAGATTTATTTATATTAAAACGTTGCAGGAAACTATAAATAATCCCAAAAGAAGAGAGTAACTAGGGTTTCAAAAGTTCTCACTTGATCTCGAACGTCCTATAAACGCTTGCAAGCAAGAAAGGATCTCGTGACTTTCTGGACGCTTAAAAACTATGCTCGGTTACAACGCCTCAAACCGAAATGTTGACGTACTTAGGTTAACATCGTAATTTATAATAACCGCCTTATGAGTCAACTGTGAATAAAAATTAATGGAATTACACGTTGGCTTTCAATGTTTGGAATTTATCGCAAATAAATGTATTTACTCACAGCTACCATGTGCAGTGGAGAAATTTATTTGTTATTTGATATAACCGAAGTTGCTTCCTTTTCAAGGCAGTCTATTTTCTATAGCACTTTAAGGCGCCCGCCAAGGGCGATGTTGACCGGCTCATCTGGTGCGGTATCGCCTCTACCGTAAGACACTGGAACGGCGTGCAGTGTTATCGCAGATCACTCGCCTGACTGACTCTTTCAGTGGTGACCCCATCTTTTCGTTGGTGGACAATTTTAAGCTAAGTCCATTGCATGCTTCTACGGTAGTTTCACAAGAATCCTGTCAGTAGTTTTTCAGATATAACCGGTTGAAAAAACAGTTTTTAGCCATTTTGTGGAGCTCCGATATTATTTTTCTAATTGATGTGGTGCTTTGAAACGACCCTTCAGTCATCATTTTGTAATGTCTATTTTCTTTTCGTATATTGATAGGCTGCAATGGGCATACGTGGAATATTTTCGAAAAATAGTCTTTACGAACACGATTCAACGCATTTGAAGCGCGTGGTAGGCGAGGCCCTTAAACAATGGTCCTATAATTTTATTTGCGAACAGTACGGCGTGAAGTCAAATGAATGTTACTCCGTATCTGTTTTACAATCCAATAAATACAGCGATCTTAAAAATAAGTTTTTGACCTCTGTGGAGCCCTAGAACTAATTTCTAGCAGACGTATCGTTGTATAAAAACATAGCCTAAATTAACGTTTGGTTTCTTTCTATAGATAAATATATTTGGGGCAATGCCAATAATGGGGCCCTTACCTTTAAGTAAACCTGAGGGGGGTAAATTCCGTATGTCTCCCTCCCTCATTTTCCCACATTTCAATCATACATAGTGTGGTGTTTTTTCGTTGGGAAAAAATGTCGGCGATCGCACCCAACGTGTTTAAAAATCACATTACAAAAGTGCAGTTGATTTATTTGCAACCACCACCTCCCCCCCCCCTAAAAAAACTCTAACAGAATTGCCGGGCGATGCCGATGTTGGGCGTGTTTTCTCAGGAATCTCCCGTTTCCCTCGCCCCTTCATTCCATCGCTGCTCCATACTCACTCCATGTCACCCGTCACCACCGCTAAAGATCTGGATGACCAACAATTCTTCACTTTTCACTCTCACAGAACAGTTGACACATCCCTAAACATATTGGAAATAAGTTGAACAGTTCTACATAAAAAAAAAATACGTGGGGCACACGTCACCGTTCATGCGTAAGGTTTTATGTCAAACACTATAAACGGAGACTAAATTAAAGTATGCCTAGAAATACGACGTGAAGTTGAGACGGACACGGTCTTGCATTCGAACATTGCCGGGCGAGTAGGAAGTGCTGGGTAAAAAGAACAAATTACCCTAGTGTCTGGTTGTAAGAGCTTAGGCGCCGTGGAGCAGGCATGATCCTGATTAGCGTCCCGCCAAAAGCCTAAGTCAACAGTTGTCGCGTAGGCTTGTTTGTCGAGCGTAACTTGGTCGAGTCAAAACTGCGCGCGATCTGTTTCTATCTTCGAGTGGAAGGTCTAAAAAAAAAATTCGTTAGTAGCCCTTGTCGAAGTTATAAACACATTCTTCCACCAAAATCGATACTCACCTGTGACGTTTGCCAATGGGGCAGATTGTGTTACCCCATTAAACCTCGAAGATACTTTTTGCTAATGGGTGGAAAATGTTGAACTGACTCACCCAGCTTGCAGTGAAGTCTGGTCGGAAACAGCGCGACGGGTTGCAGACGAGTTTTGACCGGCAGTAGCTCTCGGGTGCCACTTCCCATACTAATACGACACAAAAAAAAACGCTAGCAACTCCCTCCGCCTGCCACCGGCACACGGTTACGACTGACTGGCGTCGCTCGTTCTCGCAGCAAACCGCGCGCTCGCACGCAGGCAAACTGTTGCGCCTCCTACCGTCAACACGGGCCCGGCGCCGCTGCGCAAGAGACATCTAGCGGCGCAACTCAACAACACGTACCGTCTGTTGCGCCGGTCCCGGAAGCTCGCACAGTAATACAAGTTTCAAATATTATTTTTCTTTGCTGTTGCTATTAGCATATTACAGCTTTTAGATTGAAAAAGGGGAGTGAAAGGAAAAGATTTATTTTACAGTCGGAGAGCAGTAAGCTGTTAAATTTGTACACTTTACTTCTTTTCTTATGGCCATTTAATCCAATAATAAAGAATACTTCATTTTAATTCATATGCATAGATTTTTCGTACCTACTGTGCGGTGTTACGTGTAGACTATATTAAAAAATAACAGGTTCTGTATTGTTCTTAAAAACGTAATTTACCTATACAAGAAGTACGTTAAAAGGTAATTAATTTTGTTATATTATCAGCGGGAATGTCATTGCAATAAAAACTACAAAAATTTCATAATTTTGGGGTTTATAAGATTTATTTTCTGTCGACCAGTTAGTTATTAAGTTATAGGTGGTACCGAGCGTGTTAGAGCAGTGGTCATATTTTTCTTAGGGGGGGAAGGCAAGTTATTAAGTTATAGGTGGTACCGAGCGTGTTAGAGCAGTGGTCATATTTTTCTTAGGGGGGAAGGCAAGTTATTAAGTT